>CM057450.1:1142495526-1142613026 GCA_016271365.2 Neoceratodus forsteri | reverse complement strand
TGACAGCTGATGTTTGTTTTTACTAATAATAAAAATCTTTACAGTGGTATCTTTAATTGTCTGAGTTGCTCATACGAAAGGTAAGTCTGTGCCACTCAGAGAATCTGCTATGGTCTGAGCTGAAGCATAAAAATGTATGCTAAATTAGAGCAGAAACAATACTGCATGCTATGTCCTGCTTGAGAAGTGATGCACTGGTGATCACTGTTGCCCATGCAATATATTAGACAATGGATGGGCAACAGTGAACAACACTGCGTTCACGTCAAGGTTCTCAAGACAACCTTCGAAGTGAACACAGCGTTGTTGTTCACTGTTGCCCATCCATTATCCTCTACTTCCCATATAATACAACAGGATTTCACTGCTGTCCATCCATTTTCCTCTCTCCCCCATATACTATGACAGGATACATGGACCTCAGTTCAATTGTAAACAGGGACCACTTCTTAAAAGGGCAATGACTTACAAACCACACTCTGAAAATGGTTTATTTCTCAATACAAAAATATTGCAGCCATTTTATAAGTGTAATAAGCCTTGTCAGAGGGGGCATTGTGCTATGTCAATGTACTGTACCTCCTGGTAATTTAAGCCAAAGGCAAAACTATCCAGTCGCTACATTAACCACGCATAATGCACTCTGTCATGTCTTATTCCTTCAACACAGGAAACAAGACATTAAGCGGCAGGATATCTAACTAGAGACCACTCTGATATCCCAAATTTTAGAAAAGACAAGGAAAATAAGCGCCCTAAAAAGTTTACTTTTGTGTTTGTTGATCCATTTATAGACAATCTCTAAAAACGTGGCAAGAACTCAAGTCAAAATGTATTTTTATAATGTATTTATTTACCTAGAATAGCCCAGCGGACATGTAACAATTTTTTTTTCTCCAAGAGAGTCCTGCTTCTACCCATTTCCTTAGCAGGATGTACTAGAGCACTGGGAAGGGTAAGTGACTTGCCCAAGATCACACAGAGTATTTGGCTCCAGAAAGGGTTGAACCTGTGATCTCCTGCTTCACTGTCCACTGTTTTTCTGGTGTGAGCAGCTAAATACTTAATCACTGGAGTGGTACATGGAGAACATAAGGAGATAGGCTGTATCCCCATTAAATTATAACTTTGCACCAAAAACAAACTCTCCCCCCCCCCCCGGCCTTATATAGATGGATTACCACTTCCATACAAAATGCACTTTGAACTTCCAAAATTAGTTACAGTAGTTAATGAATAGTTTATTCTGGTGCATCAAGAGCCAGCCTTTTGGACAAGATTTGCTGTGTAGCTTACATAAGCAAATAACCACTCAGTGCAGCTCTACAAAGTGCAACTCTACAAACTGATATTACCATCTGTTGGAATCCCAACAGCCTTCCCTCACCTCAGCGCTTCAGCCATCTAGGTCATCCCCAGGGAGCGTGGCCAATACTCAAATCACTCTTTCTTAAATACCCCTTGGGTTACCATTGCTTATATAAGCTGCACCGCAAATGTTGTCCAAAAGGCTGGATCTTGATGCGTCAGAATAAACTACCCACAGACTAGTTAATTGTGGAAGCTCAAAGTGCATTTTATAAGGAAATGGTAATCCCATCTACACAAGGACCGAGACTGCGGGAAAGTTTGTTTTTGGTGTAATCTCCTGGTTCACAAGATGGTGCTTTAATTCACAGACAGTGCTACATCCATCTGTTTAGTCTGGCATGCACAGTATCTGGCAGATGATGCACAGTATCTGGCAGATGATGCACAGTATCTGGCAGATGATGCCAAGCTTGGTGTTTTGTTGTGTGCAAGTTATCTGCATTTTATACAGTTTTCTGAGACACTGTATGAATGCACTGGGGACGGAAGACCCAGACAGACTTGCACCATTTTTTAAAAGGCCAGAGAATGATATGGGCACGTCTTGTCACTGTAAAAGAACTCTAAGTTAAACCCACTCTAAAGCATACAGTACTTACATATAAAATAAAAATAATTGTTCTGGAGTTATTCAGTGTTTGGAACCTTGTATAGGTTACTCCTCAACATCAGTGATATTTAGCTGTCGTCTTCATCTAACAGCTTTCCAGATCCTCGGTCTGCATCTGAACAGTACAAATTTACACTACATAGTGTTGTGTATGGGACCTATCAAAATTCATCTCTGATATTAAAGTAAGGCTGATCTTCTGGCTTAAAGTCCTTTCTAGGGCTGCCATCCTCATTGAGGATTCGGTACGACATATATCCGACAACTGGATACTTGGCCTTGTACACGTTGTTAAAAATATCTTCCAAGGATTCCAGCTGCGAGTCAGTAAGCCCAGTCTGGAATAAAACACATGAAAAAATATTACAGTATAAAATACTCATTTCTGGACACCATTTTGTCAGTTTTTCATAGCCAGTTGTTGCAAACATAATCTCTGTTAATACAACAGTGATTGATATTCTGGTCATGTACCACCAGTTATAATGCTTCATGTCCATGCTGTCACTAAATGCTCAGTAATGATCAGAAGGAAGGTCTTATCATATGTGAGATTATTGGGGGGGGGGGGGTAGCTTTTAAAATTTATGAAAGCTACTTGAGTACATCACCAGTCATTCCTAGGTAAAAACAAAAACAAAACAAAATAAAGATTGTTGCTGCCCCATCTGGTACTGCCATAAAAAGCCTGTAACAGATGTAACACCTAACACTTTTTTTTTTTTTTTTTTTTTAGTTATGTTGTCTCTAAAATATTTTAGTTCATAAGGGAGGTAGGTGAGACAGTACAGTTACGTAACAACTTACCGCAACAGTAGATCTTCGAGAGGAGCTCTTGCAGCAGGCTATTACAATCAGGACTACGCCGCAGGCACTAGGACCCTCTGGTGAAACTTCTGCCAGCAATACACAGCAGGGACTGCCCCGGACGCCGGCCCCACCCCGACATCGGTCAGGGTACAAGAGGGGGTGGACCCAGCTCTACCTCAGTTCTCCCGCCAAGACCCAGAAGACGGCCTGACAAGAGAAGGAGACGAAGCCTACCATGAAGAGAATTGGAGAAGAAAAATGAAAATGGATCTGCACACCTCGAGGGGGAAGGCGGGTGGGAAGTAGCGCCTGCTGCAAGAGCTCCTCTCAAAGATCTACCGTTATGGTAAGCTCTTACATAACTGTACTATCTTGCTTCGAGTGGGAGCTCTTGCAGCAGGCTATTACAATCAGGACTGAGTCCCAAGCAGTCCCACAACTAGGAAGTAGACAACCCCGGGAGGTGGGATATGCTGACTCCAGAGGCCTTAGGACAAAAGCCCTTGTAATACGGCTAGGTCGAAGCCAGGTCGGCGGCTGGAGACGATATCCAAGCTGTAATGATTTGACGAAGGTATGCACCGAGTTCCAGGTTGCAGCCGCACAAATGTCCTTTATGGCGACATTTCACAGGGCGGCGAAAGAAGCTGACACTCCTCTGGTGGAGTGACCCCTAACCGGACCCGGCAGGGGTTTATTGTGTTTCTCGTAACAAAACGAGATACAGCGAACTATCCATTTAGAGATAGTTTGCTTGGACACCGGTCGACCCAAGCAATGTGGTGCAAATGTCACAAAGAGTTGCTCTGATTTACGGTGCTGAGCCGTCCTTTTGAGGCAATACCTCAAAGTCCTGTGGACATCCAATGTGTGAAGGAGAGCCTCCCCTCTATTGGAAGGGGAAGGAAAATAAACAGGAAGGTCAACCAACTGGTAGAGGGTCAATTCTGAGACCACTTTCGGAAGAAACTTAGGATTTGTTCTGAGGGAAACCCTTTCCCTGTGGAAAACCAAATAGGGCTCTTTACACATCAGAGCCTGAAGCTCGGAAACCTCGAGCTGAAGTAACAGCAACCAAAAAACAAACCTTCCAAGAAAGGTAACGCAGCTCGCAATCCACTGCTGGTTCAAAAGGAGGGAGGGTGAGTTTCCCCAACACAAAAAGGAGGTCCCAGGGTGGGACAGGGTCCTGAATGGGAGGTCTCATATGCAGAATTCCGCTAAGAAAGGTGTGGGCTACATCCAGTTGTGCTAATGCTCTATCTCCCACGAGAGCATGATAGGCGGATATTGCCCACATGTGCACCTTGATAGAGGAGTAACTCAGACCCTTATCATACAAGGAGAGGAGATACTGTAAAGCTGAGTTCACAGGGCAGGTGACAGGATCCAAACGCTGCGGCAATGTCCAAAGACAGAAACGCTTCCACTTCATAGCGTAGGTGAAGCGAGTAGAGGGCTTTCTTGCCAACACTAGGACCGCTGCCACTTCTGGGGGAAACCCCGTATCTATGTTGAGCTATGTCTGAAGGAGCCAAGCATGTAGGTGTAAGGATCAAAGATCCGGATGGACCAGCAACCCTTGGTCCTGGGACAGCAACTGCAAGCATATGGGCAGCGGAATTGGAGGTTCCATTGATAACCGCTGCAGTAGTGGGAACCAAATCTGCCGAGGCCATTTAGGGGCCACTAGGATCATTCAGGCCCCTTCTGCCTGTAAGTTGAGCAGCACCCTCTGAATGAGAGGGAATGGCGGAAAGGCATAGAGAACCCTGCCTGCCCAGCAAAAGGATAACAAGTCTGGCCAGAAAACTCCAGGCGTGGGCTCTCACGAGCAGAACGTTGGCAGTTTGGCGTTGCGTGGTGACACAAAGAGGTCCAGCTCTGGAAGAACCCACCTGTCGAAGAGCTGGTCCGCCACAGACTGTAGCAGCTCCCACTTGTGCACTCTGGAACCCGACCTGCTGAGGCTGTCGGCCAGATCATATAGGATGCCTGGAATGTGCACCGTGGACAACAGGATGTGCCACTCCAGCGCCCAGAACCAGACTCTCATCGCCTTCCTGCAAAGAGGATACGAATGAGTGCCCCCTTGCTTATTGATATAAAAGACGACAGCCATGTTGTCTGTCTGAAGTAGAAGACAGCCTGGCACCAGGCCTCTTGAAAAGCCTGTAGGGCGTAGAGGGCCGCTCACATTTCCAGCACATTGATGTGAAGGTATTGCTCCTCAGGTGACCAAACCCCTTGCGTGCGATGTGCACCCAGGTGCGCCCCCCACCCCAGGTCCGAGGCATCTGTTGTCAGAGTTTGACCTGGTGGCTCCGGATGAAAGCGGACCCCTTTATCTAGATTGCTGGGGCCCATCCACCAAAGTAGAGTTCTCCTGACTGACTCCGAGATCTTGACCAGGGAGTCTAGATCACTGTGGCTCTGGTCCCACTGCACCCTGAGCATCTACTGTGGGACTCATGTGGTGGCGGGCCAAGGAAGTAACAGAAATGGCCACCGCCATGTGCCCCAGTAAACTGAGGAAGTTCCGAGCCGGAACTCGAGAAGTTATAGAGATCCGTTCTGCCATCTCTTGCAACCGAACTCCCCTGTCCTGCGGAAGGAAGGCCATGCCCTGGACAGAATCCAGGATCGCTCCTATGAAGGCGAGCTTTTGGCTGGGTTCCGGGGATGATTTTCGTAAGTTCAGGGTGATCCCCAGCTCTCGGAACAAAGTACAAGTGTCTTAGAGAGCTCGTAAAAGGCTTACTCTTGACGGGGCCGTAAGCAGCCAATCGTCTAGTAGGGGAACACGTGGTGTCCCATATGCCTTAAAGCCGCAGCCACCACTGCTAGGCACCTGGTGAAGACTTGCGGAGCAGAAGAGAGGCCGAACGGAAGCACTCGAAACTGAAAGTGCTCCCCTTGGAAGTGGAACCTCAGAAACTTCCTGTGGGGAGGATAGACCCCGATATGCATCTTGCACGTCGAGACAGCACAGCCAGTCTCCCTGGTGCAGCAAGGGAAGGAGCCCTTGAAGAGTCAACATCCTGAACCTTTTGTACTCGATAAATAGGTTTAGAGGACTGAGGTCCAGAATGGGACGAAGGTCCTGAGTCTTTTTTGGGACCAGAAAGAAATGGGAATAGAACCCCTGTCCTTGCTGATGCAAGGGGACCCTCTCTATTGCCCTCTTCTGCAAAAGGGTCTGTATCTCTCCTTCTATTAGTGGAATGTGAGAAGGAGGATAATGGGAGAGCTTTGGTGGAATATGCGGTGGAAACTCTGAACTCCAGCGTGTGTCCTCTCCTGATGATAGCCAAGACCCACTGGTCTGCGGTGATCGACTCCCACAATTTGAAATGAAGGGAGAAGCACCCCCAACCAGCTCCCCTGGATCTTCCCATGGAAGGGAGTCATTGGGCAGAGCCGGGAGTGCGGAGAGAGGCCTGGGAGAACTTAGGCCCATGGGCAGGCGGTCCACCAGATTGCTGGTTTCCGTAAATCTCCTGTGAAAGCCTCCTCTCTGCCCCTGTTGGTTGCCACGGGCTGGACCTTGACTGCTGAGGACTTACGAAAAGGAAGTCTACGGTGTTGTCATCGCTGGTCACCACGGTACATCTGGCGGACTGACCAGATAGACTTGCCAGACTCCTGGAGGCGGGAGATCAAGGCCTCCATCTCCTGCCCAAACGGCACAGTACCCTGGAAGGGCAGATCCTTAATACCAGCCTGCAGATCCTGGTGAAAGCCCGAGACTCTCAACCAGGTATGGTGCCGGAGGCACACCCTGGAAGCGGCTGCCCTGGCTGCTGTGTCTGCAGTGTCATACGAGGCCCTCAGTACATGGGAGCCTACATCTGAGCCCGACTGGAGGAGGGCCAGGAGCTCTCCCTTTTGGTCAGAGTTTGGCATGGTCTTCGTCAGCTCTAGTCCCCTTTCCCACATCACATTCTGGTACTGTACCATATGCGTTAGGAAATTGAGGGAACAGGTGGAGGCAGCATATACTTTCTTTCCCACCTGGTCCAGGTAGTGAGACTCCGGGTCGGGAGGCTGGGAGCTGAGGTGCTTCGGTTGCCAAGACTTGTCATGGGCAGCTGTGATCACCGAAGAATCGGCCTGAGGGTGTTACGCAAGAAAGGGTTCTGCCGTCGGGGTCTTATACAGCCTGTCCGACTTTTTTGGAACTGCCGGGATTGAGGCTGGATTCATCCAGGTGGTTCTGGTGAGGTCCTGGAACGTATCGACTAAAGGAGGGATAACCAGAGGCTTTGGCTCCTTTTGCCTCAGGTACTTGGCCAATCTCCGGCATTCCGGATCCAGGTCCTCCATGTCCCACTCATTGGAGGCCTGGATGTGACTCATGACGTCCATAAAAGTAGGATCGTCTGGAGGTGAGCGAGGCTGGTCCTTCTCTTCCAGGCAGCACTTGAGACAGAGAGGAAGAGGAGGTAGACGTTGGTGAGGAGGATCAACTATCCAACTTGGAGTAGTCTGACCCTGTCCTATGACCATGCCTTCGCCGACGTCGGTAGCTAGGAGACTGACGTCGGTCTGAAGACAGACTCCGGTCCCTGGACCGGTGACGGAGCAATGACCGACACTGGTCGGAGGACCGACGCCTGGAGCGAGAAGGGCTCCTGGAGCGTGACCAAGACTGATGTCGGTCACCCGAGTCCCGGGAGCGAAGTCAGTGGTCCCGAGACCCTGTGCGGGAATGAACCCTGGAAGGAGGTGAAGGCTGGCGCTCCACGACTTCCTCAGGGAAGACTCGCCTCTCTGCTGTGGTTCTTCAGCAGGGTCCAGTACCAGTGTCTGGGCCGGCGACGGGGAGGACCGTTTATGGACCTGCCCCCACCAAAAGGAGAAAAGATCCTTGAGCTCATCCTTGGTGAATATTTCAGCTGCTTGTTTCGGGAAGGAAGTCTCCAGAGCGTCGGGCGCAAGGAGAGCTCTCCTGAGGGCTTGGGGAGGAGGACTTGGGCGACAGGGCGTTGGTTCTTCTGCGACCCGTCCCCGTCCTTCCGCCCCTTGACCGAATAATGTGTAGGGACCGATGACGGGTGACGCCGGGCCGGCCGGATAGTCCTTGGTCTCCGAGGCGCGCCTTTAGCAGGCAGCGCCTGTGCCTTAGCAAGTGGGGCGAAGCAGGCACCTCTAAAGGCTTAAGCGGTGACTCTTAGCGGGGTCACCTGAAGCATGCTTCTACCAGCGGGCCAGCCTTAGCCTGAGTAGTCTGGGAGCTCTCCAGAACATGAGGGACCGGCCCTTTTAGGAGAGGGCTGCAAGCGCGACCATGACCGGGAGCAGTGACGGGACAGACTACGGTCCTTACTATAGCGCTTTTTCTCTTTCCGCTTCCCCTCTGAGGAGTGCAGATCCATCTACTGCTCCAGCACGTAGGCTTTAAAGGCCTTCAGGCGGCAGATGCCGGTCCAGCTGGTAAAGGCCTGGCAATCTGCACAGTTGGCGGCGTTGTAGTCCAGGCCTAGACAAATTTAAAAAATGCACCGTCGATGGCCGCCCTTCGCTGGGATCTGCCTCCCACACTCACGCTTGTTTAAGTGTTCGGGAGATGCAGACGCCCGAGAAGACATCTGTCGATCTCAGCCAGGAAGCGGCTGAAGTCGGACTCCATAAACAGAGCCGAGAGCGAGGAAAACAACGCTCAAAAGGCAGAAAAACAACAGACGGGCAGTGGACTGACGTCAGGTACCTGAGAATGAGAAAACCCATCGAAAACAAAAGAATAATCTTGATTGTAGATCAAATCCATGAGGTTCTTTAACTGCAACTGCAAGCAGAAGCTGTTCCTTCGACTTCACGTGCAGGACACAGACGGAAAGAACTGAGGTGGAGCTGGGTCCGCCCCCTCTTGTACCCTGACCAACGTCGGGGTGGGGCCGGCGTTGGGGGGGTGGTCCCTGCTGGCAGAAGTTTCACCAGAGAGTCCTAGTGCCTGCGGCATAGTCCTGATCGTAATAGCCTGCTGCAAAAGCTTCCACTCGAAGTAAGATCTGAAATTATACTCTTTCCAATCTGTTGTCCGTGGGGGGACAAGTGGGTGTGGGTAGCAGACATATTCTTATCTAAAGGCTTTTCTTTTGGGATGACAGAGTCCCTCGGTCCCATAGTTGCCATATGGTGTTGGAACCATTCATAGCTGAACCTGACCCAAAACTGCCACCTGGAGAGAATGAGTTAATAAAACAAATTCTGGTTAGAGCCGATAGGACTACAGATGAGGAATTTGGGATACAAATATTTAAAATTACCAAAGTTACAAGCCTGCATTAACAAAATGTAATGTACGCTCATAAATTTTTTGTTTTGTATTTTTACATCAAATTTTCAACATAGCCCTGTTATAACCATGTCTAATGAAGAAATGCAACGCAAATGTTCAGCATCTGCCTGAAAGGTGATCTCGTGCAGGCACTGCAAAAATCACCTTTCAGGATGTAAAAAAAAAAAAAAAAAAAAAAAAAACACTTTGGCCAGGATTTGAAAACTGACAGCTCTCACATTCATGCCATTAAATTTGGATGGTAAAGTGAAATAGAAATGTACATATTTTTGAATTTTATATTTATGTATAACTGAAGCCTAGGAGAAGCTGGGCTGGGAGGATGTGGGGCAATAGGTACACGTATGGGAAGCAGGAGAGCGGTAAACTGCAATAGTTGTGGGGCAGTAGTCTTTCTGGGGGTTGATGTGAAGTAAAGCAGTCTGTTCAGTGTGTAAGAGCCTGGAGCAGCTAAGGGCTGAAATAAGGCTGCTGAGATGTGAGCTGGGGAGGATGGTGTGGGAAGTCAGAGGAGAAGAGCAGTGGAGTGAAAGGCAGAGGGGTGGTGCCCAGGGGAGCGAGGGCATCAGGCAGGAGTCGGGACCAAGAAGGAGCAACCAGTATACAGGAGTATCTCTTCCTCAGGAGGACCAGGGAGAACAGGGTGGAGGAATGGCAAGTGATAAGCGGAAGGGGTGGGAATTTGAGAGTAGCAACAGGGGTGGGAACTTCTGAAGGGGTGCCTTTATTGAACAGATTTGCACCACTGTCTAGAAGGAGGCAGGGGCAGCAGGAGGTGAGGTAGAAGGTTGGGTTGGGTTGGGCCAGGGCTGAGGGTAAGAGAACAGGGGAGGTGAGAGAAATGAAAATTACATACCTACCGTAATTATGATCTTTCTGTGTATCTTCACCATTCATCAGTGTTGGGTATCTTTTTTGGACCCAGAGGGGTCCAGGAGCATGGGGTCGGCAAAGCGGCCTTTTCCGGGGGTCCACCCGGGCTCTGGGACAAGCCTAGTGCAGATCTCCGCTCTTTCTCCTCGGTCTCTTTGAGAGAGCCCCATTCTTTTGAGGTAGGGGACCGTCCTTCTGGACCTATACCACCCCGGTCGCCTCACGGGGGTGAATTCTTCTGGGTGCAGCCAGGGCAGTACTGAAATGGTTGTTCAGCTGTCTGCTCTTCCGGGGCACATTCTTCAGTGGGTGCTCCCGTCCGCTCCTCGAGGTCAGGACCCGTGGGAGCCTTTTTTTTTTTTTTTTTTTTTTTTTTAAAGGTGGCAGAGTTGACACACCATCGGGCGCCGCCCTTGAGGCTGGCCTGACCGCGTGGCGCTAGGTTTGGCCACGTTACGGGCTTCGACCCGCCTGCCTGCTGCTCCTGAGTCAATCGGAGGCAACAGGAAGGGAGTGGAGGTGGGACAAGGAAGTCCAAGGGACAGAAAAAGGAAAAGATATATGAACCAAAAGGAGAAATAACGACAGAGGACAGAGAGGGAGAGAGAGTCGGAAATGAAAGGGATTGGGAGGGGCCCCAATCTCTGGAAAGGAACAGGGAGGTAGGGTGGGTAAAGAATTCAGGAAGAGGGGAGAAAGTTAGCACATCCCAGACCCTGGTCCGTCTCCAGATTGTATAGGAACTGCAAGGAGTAGCTAAAGGCTTTCTGCCAGAATTCAAGGCACAGACTAGCTGGCAAACACTCCATATAAACAGAGTCGGCTATTCTGGAGAAGGACAGGGTACAGAGAATATACACCTCTCAAGGAAAGATTATTAAGAAAAAAAAAGGGAAGACTTTTTTTTTTTTTTAAAAACAAGGAGAAATAGGTTGGACGGGAACAGGCAGGAGGAGAGAAAGGAGGGCAACTGACAACTCCCACCCCACAGGGGTGGAGCCAAAGCACTGGAGAAGGAGTGCCCCCCCTTGCTGTCCACTCTCCTCGGAACATTATCCCCCTGTGTGCCCCTGTTTTACCTCACTCCTAAGGATGGAGAGGGGGAGGATGGGCACAGAGAGGGAGGGGACCCAGAGACTGAGGCCCCAGGGGGATGGAGGGTGGGATCGTGATGAATGGTGAAGATACACAGAAAGTTCATAATTACAGTAGGTACGTAATTTTCATATCTTATCTGTGTCAATCTTCACCAATCATCACTGTTGGGTGAGTACCGAGCCCCCCCGAAGGGGGTTTCCTTTACACCCTAAAGGACAAAGTCCCTTAGCTCTCAGTAGGTGACACACTAAGAGGGAGAACCTTCAGGGCCTGGAGAGGCTCAAGAGTGGGGAGAGTGAGACTGGGTTACCCCGGAGGGGGAAGGAAGTTGCCCCGACAAGTGCCATCTCGCTCTACGGGAGAAGAGATAGGTTCTCTGGTGAGCAGAGTTAATCACCCTATGCCGGGCCAAGGGTGACAACCAGGAAAGATGCAGCCATGCCATCCGCCTAGTGCAGATCGCTGTCCCTACGACCCTGATAGCTACCTCGTTGGCATCATAGGATGCCCTCGCTTGGTGCCTTGCTAGCTCCAGGCCATGTGCAGAGAGTGCAATGGCTTGTCTGGTTTGCTCTGTATCAGGCAATGAGGCTAGGAGCCAACCTAGCCTGGACCACAAGAACCTGTCATAGGCTGCATAGTGGGCCTGATGTGCAGAAATGGAAAGTAATAACCATGCCAAGTAGAAAGTCCTCCTACCCCAGAAATCAAAATCCAAGGAGTCTTGATCTGGGGGCTGGTCATGATGAAGGGCACGAAGCCCATCAGCAGTGTCCAATTGCGTCAATCCAGACTGTGGATGAGGCGTGGAACCTGGAGACTCCGGGGGTGCGCAATACCTCTGGCTGAGATCCCTTGGGGCAGGAACTCCGGAGAAGGGCCTCTGCCAGGAACGCAACGATGCCTCCCGAAAGGGAGCAGGTCAGGGTGGCACAAGGGTGGCCTCACCAAAATCGCCTAGAAAGGCATGCGCCAAGTGCTCAGGATTGCTGATAGTGGTAAGAGTGAGGTGCAAGTCCTCCAACATCCTCACAAGGAAGCGCTGATACTCAGCAAGATCAGCAGCTGGAGAGACATGGACAGAAGGTTCCTCTCCCCCAGAAGAGGGGGATGAGAAGCTGGAGGGCACTGGCTGTTGAGTGGGTGGCTGCACGGGGGAAGGTTGAAAAACCTGGCTGTCCATTGCCCTAACGTAAGCAGGGAACCGAGCAGCCACCGCTCTGAACTGCTCCCAGGAGAGAGGCCTGCTAGGACCAAGGATGCCTGGCAGCGCAGGAGAATGTGGCAGAGAGATGGGGACAGAGCTGAGAAGAGATGTCGGCTGACCTCCGCCTGGACTAAGGAGTGGACCGGTAGCACCCATGGAAGAATGTGCCCCGGAAGACCCCACAGCCGACAGCTGATCAACCATTTCGGTACTGCCTTGGCTATGCCCAGAAGAATCCCCCCTGTGAGGCGACCGGGGCGGTATAGGTCCAGAAGAATGGTCTTCTACCTCAAAAGAATGGGGCTCTCTCAAAGAGACAGAGGAGGAAGAGCGGAGATCCGCACTACGGCTTCTCCCAGAGCCCAAGTGGACCCTCGAAAAAGGCCGCTGTGCCGACCACAAGCTCCTCGACCCTTCTGAGTCCAAAAGAGCCCCCCTCCTCGAGAGAGCCAGCCTAGGTAGCTGACATCTCTGGGTAGCACCCGAAGTAGCTACCCAGGGAACAGTCCCTTCCCCTCCTGCAGGTGCTCTGATCGACCCCAAAGTTGGGCGATCTAGGCACACCACAGGTGGGGGTACCACTACTGAGGGGTCAGTGAACCCACCAAAACCAGGTTGCAGAGCTATGGTGGCCTGCACCACTGCATGCTGGTCAGCACCCCTGACCCTAGTCTTGTTGACCACCGACCCCACCTCAGAAGGGGGCCAACTCCAGCTTGTCAAAGAGACTATTGGGCTGCCCACCTCAACAGCTAACCCCAAAGGGTCAGACTGTCCATCTGACTCAGAGCTCGACTCCGCCCCCAAAAAGGTAAAGGTCGAGGCCCTATGCCAAATCGTAGGAGGGTGCCCACTGCCATCTTTGCCAAAGGGCACAGGAACCATAGCTGTGCCCATGCTGGTACCAGCGCCCTCCGCAGCACCGTGAGCAGAATCCACAGGGGGCATGGCTCCAGCCCGAACAGAAGCTCCAGCGTCAGGACCAGCCACAGCGCCCATGGCACCACGAGTGGCACTTAGAACAAAGACGGCACCAACGACAGCTACATTGGTGCCGAGGACGGTGCTGCCCAGCTCCACAGCACCGACGATGGCGCCGAGGCAGCACCGACGATGGCGCCAACGGCATCGGCACTGAGAACAGCGCTGCCTGGCTCCATGGCGCCGCAAACGACACTGAGGGCAAAGGTGGAACCTCACGGCACCACGAACGGTGCCGAGGGCAGAGGCAGCACTGATGGCAGGGTCCAACAACCCCACGGTGCCATGCTCAACCTCGGCGCAGGAGACACGGACAAAGACGGTGCCGTAGCAGCTCCTATGGCACTGCTAGCAGTGTCTGTGCCACAAATGGCTCCAACAAAAGCAACGGCTCACTTTCCAAGCCTGTTGTTCGATGACAGCAGTCCATGGAGAAACAGGCATCGCACGAATCCATGTCATGAAGCGGGCCAAGACACGAAAGACACCGGTCGTGCTGGTCGGTGACTGAATACTTTCAGCTGCACGGGAACAGTCGCATGGGGGGCCGACCCATCTTAGAAGATTTCTTGCCCTCCGACTGAGACATGACCTACGGAGAGAAAAAAAAAAAAACACCCAAAACAAGACTCGACGTCGCAGAAATAAAAAATATGGAAAGATCTTACCAGGCGACATCGAGTATGGCAAAGCAGAACCAGCAGGAACCGACAGACTTCGGCACCGAAGGGAAATAAAGGAACAGCATTGAAGGCTTTCGGCGACAAACTAGAGCTCAGCACAGCAGCTCCACATGAGGTGACCTCTACAGCGGGAGACAAAGAACTGGCAGGCAGGCGGAGTCGACACAGCCTAACAGCCAACCCGCTGAGCAGCACGCGTGTAAGCGGCCTCGGAGGGGTGCCGATGGTCGCAATTCGCCTACCTTTAAAAAAAAAAAAAAAACACAAGAGGGCTCCCACGGGGTCCTGACCTCTGGCAGATACCAAACAGTGATGAATGGTGAAGATTGACACAGATAAGATCTAGACAGGGTAGACAGGGAAGAGGAAGCAGACAAAATGAAGTGGAGAATGGAGGGGGAGAAAAAAGGAAGAGGGGAGGGAAAAGTGGAAGCAGATATGGACAAGTCAGAAGGGGAGGGGCAGAGTTGGAGATGGAAAAACAGTTAGGGGATAAACAGTGGATGTGGAGACAAGTTCAGTAGGGTGCAGGGGGAGCAGTTAGGTGGGGGAGCAATTAGTACCAAAGGTAAGAAAGGAAGGATGGGGAGCACAGGTGCAAGAGATGGAACGGTGGCAATCATAGGAGACTCCATAATTAAGGTTATTAATTGGGGAAGGAAAGGAACCCAAATGCAAGCAGGAGGGTGGTTTGTATGCCAGGGATGACAGCGGGGAAGATTAGCCCAAGAATAAGGGAAATAGTAAGGGAGGTTGGAGGAAAATCTAATTTAGTTACACACGTGGGAACCAATGACCTAGTTGGGGAGGAGGTTGAGGTACTGCAGAGTAGATTCAGGCAGTTAGGGAAGATCTGCACAGAGGAAGAAAGTTTGCTGGTCTTCTCAGAGGTGATACCAGTAGCAAGGGCCAGCACAGCCAGTAAAAGAAGAACAGAGGATTTTAACGACTGACTGAGGAAATGGTGCAGGGAGGAAATGTTAATCTGTATTGGGGGACTGGGAGGAGACCTGGTCGAACAAAGCACTCTTTTCTCCAGACAGGCTACACCTCAGTAGGAATGATTCTACAGTACTCTGGGACAAACTGGGGGAATACATAACCACTATGCTCAATTTAAAATACTAAGGGGGGCAGCAGCCGTGCAGGCCCAAAGACTCCAACAGGAGGAGGTCAATCACACACACACACACACACACACACACACACACACACACTCACTCTGATGGAAGTCTGGAGGGAGAAGATAGAAGGGGTGAGAAAACAGCAAAGGATGGAGAGGTGAAAAACACATAACAAGGGTAGATAGGGGTGCACACAGAGGGGAGAAATGTGAAGAGAAGAACAGAGGGAAGGGAAGGAAGGTCAGATTCTAGGTGGAGGGTGATGTCTCTGAATGCATGGACTCTTGGAAACACGATGGACAACCTGCAGGCACTATTAGCAGACAGGAGGGTGAACATAGTGGTAGTAACCAAAACTTGGGCAACACCACAACAAGACTGGGACTTTGCGATCCATGTATACAAACTATACAGGAGGGCAAGGTAGCCGGGAAGGGGGGAGGGGTGGCAGGTTACATCAGGGAGGGAATAACTTGCAAAGGGGAGGCGTCAGAGGAAGGGAATGTGGAGGCATTATGGGTTTAGTTACAGTCCAATAGAGAGCAAAAGGTGAGGTTGGGGTGGTTTACAGACCACCCAACTAGGATGAGAAGGACAGGGAGCTGAGCTCACAAATATTGGAAGCTGCGGGGAAAGAAGAGGTGATAATTGTGGGGGACTTCAACCTGCCCATGGTGGACTGGAGCATACCAGTCACAACATGTACTAGGAGTCAGGTGATCCTGGAAGGACTGCAAAATGGGTTCCTGACTCAGGGCATCACAGAACCAACAAGAGCAGAGGCAATTCTTGATCTAGTGCTCACAAATGGGGAGCATGTGCAGGAAATAATCAGAGAGCCCTGGGTGAGAGGGACCATTGCACAGTGTAGTTAAAGTTGGATATGGGCATGGAAAGCATCCCAAGACCAAAATCCTGGATTTTAGAAAGGCAGACTTCAGGAAGATGGGTGAAGTGCTAAGGAGCCACCTGGCAGGCATCAGCGCAGATATGGGGGTGGACCAAAGGTGGTTCATCATTAAGGAAGGAATACTGGTTGCCACAGAGGAGTGCGTTAGGCTCAGAGGGAAGAACACCAGGGCCAAAGCACCCAGCTGGTTCAGTTCTGGGGTTGCCCAGGCAGTAAGGGAAGAGAGGTTGGCCTATAGAAAATTCAGGAAGAACAAGAGAGAGGTGGATAGGGAAAATTACCTAAGGTTGGCTAGTGAGGCAAGTAAGGAGTCCGGTGAGCTAAGTCACAGAAGAAGCTGCAGATAGCAGAAGGAATTAAGAAGGGTGAGAAGGACTTCTTTCACTATATAAGTGATAATAGGGACAAGAAGGATGGGATTGTTAGGCTTAAGAAAGGGGAGGCGTGGGTGGAGGATAAGGGGGGGGGGGAGCAGAGATACTAAATAAATACTTCCATCACATCTTCACCGGGGAGAAGGACAGACCAATGCAGGGCGAAGAGGAGTGGGAGAGGGGAACACAGATGCAGTGGTAGAGGAGAACAGAGTGAGTGAGGGGCTGCTAGCACTGAAGGTGAACAAATCACCAGGCCCAGACAGAGTACATTCAAGGGTAGGTAAGGGAAGTGGCTGAGGAACTGGCAGGCCTATTTAATAGTATACTAGAGTCAGGCATGGTACCGCAGGACTGGAAAACAGCACCCGTGGTGCCCCTCCAGAAGAGCGGTCCCAAGGATGACCCAGGGAATTACAGACCAGTCAGTTTGACCTCAATCGTGTGCAAGGTTATGGAGACCATACTTAAGTAAAGGTTGGCAGAATATCTAAAGAAGCATGGTCTCCAGGGTGCACGGCAGCATGGGTTCATGGGGGGGGGGGCGGAATCGTGTCAAACAAATCTAAATTACTTCTTTGACTGGGTCACTAAGACAGTAGACAGGGCCCAAGTGGAAGACATCCTCTATCTGGATTTCAGCAAGGCTTTTGAATCTGTGCCCCACAAACGGTTGATAAGGAAGTTGGTGGATCTCGGGGTTGGGGATAAGATGTTCAGATTGGTGGAAAATTGGCTGAGGGACAGAACCCAGAGGGTGGTTGTGGGAGGAAAGTTATCCGACACCAGAGAGGTCACCAGTGGGGTCCCGCAGGGCTTGGTGCTGGGGCCAGTTATGTTCAATGTCTTAATCAATGACATTGGGAATGGCATTAAGGGCAAAATGTGCCTATTCATGGATGACACCAAGCTCTGCAGGAGAGTGGACACAGCTGAAGGTATACAGGATCAACAGAATGATCTGGAAAAACTGGGGAAGTGGTCTGGGATCTGGCAGCTTGGCTTCAATGCCAAGAAATGCAAACTTATGCATATTGGAGCCAAGAATCCCTGGATGTAGTATTACTTGGGTGGAGTCCAGGTATACGCATCCGAGGAGAAGGAGGACATGGGAGTGATGATCACTAGTGACCTGAAGCATTCCACACAGTGCAAGAAAGCAGCAGCAAGGGCAAACAAGATGTTGGGTACATAGCAGGGGGATAAGCAGTAGGAGAGAGAAGGTTATACTACCCTTGTACAGGCACTAGTAAGGCCACATCTAGAGTATGGAATTCAGTACTGGTGCCCACACCTCATAATGGACATTAACCTGCTGGAGAAGGTCCAGAGGAGGGCTACAAGGATGACAGGGAGTCAGCAGGGTAAGGCATACGAGGAGAAGTTGAGGGCACTGGACACATACTCCCTGGAGAAAAGAAGAGAGAGTGGGGACATGAATGGGACCTTCAAGTACTTGAAAGGGATAAATTAGGTGGATAAGGAGGGTCTCTTTAAGCTGAGTGGCAACCATAACATGCGGGGGCACAGTCTTAAGCTGGAGGGAGAAGTTTAGAAGGGAGGTCAGGAAACAATTCTTCAGAGTGGGTGCTGGACACTTAGGGATACACTTCCAGAAGAGATGGTCTCATTGAAGACAGTGGGCAGCTTCAAGAGAGGCTGGGATAGGCATAGGGGGAAGGTAAGGATCATGGGTAGGAAGAATGAGAGGAGTGGGGAAGGGGAGCAGGGACAGTAGCTCAAGCTGTGGACCCTGCAATACAAGCAGACTAGATAGACCAAATGGCTGCCTTCTGCTGGCTTGTTCATATGAGGTGCTGTAAAGATACGGCTGTGTTGTAAATTTGGGATAAAAATATTGAAAAATTACCAACCTTACGAGCCTGTGTTCACAAAATTTAACACAGGCTCATAAGTTTGTTGCTTAATATTTTTACACCAGATTTTCAACATAGCCTTCTTATGACCCCACCTTATGAACAAGGGCAGAGAAAATGTTCAGCTCCTACCTTAAATGTGATTTCACGCAGGGACTGCAAAAAAACACCTTTCAGGACAGATTTACCCAATATCAGTGCAACTAATTGTTCATGAGGTGGGGTCCCAAAAAACACATGTTGAAAATCTAGGCCAAAAATATGCAAACATTTCCAAGTTATGCCACGAAGTTCAAAACACCATTGAAATACACTGAACTGCATGCCCGATTCTTCAGCTCGCAGTCCAGCTTTGAAGAGTGAAGACGTGTCTGTGGTCCACAGAGGATTACGCCGTTGGCCCCTAATGAGCAAGTAAGGGCAGGGAGGGTGCGGGTGGTGGTTGATGAGTGGGAGGGTCAGATGGGGGAAACAGGAATGGCCGCAAGAGACATCGATGAATGTTTTTTTTGTTTTTGTTTTTTTAACTCTCTAAAAAGAAAACACAAGGATCCTAGATTGTGAGGATTGGGCACCCCTCGTGTCACTCTTGTGTTTCTGGGGGTCAGGTGGGGTGGTGGGTGCTGAGAGGGAAGGTTGGGTGGGGGGAGGAATACCTATAATTTTTTAAGAAAAAAAAAAAAAAATTCGACAGTGGCCTGATTATGACACTGGGGAACTGGGCACCCCACGTGTCACTCTTATGTTCTCGGGTGGATGTGGGGTGGTGGTGGGTGCTGAGGAGGAGGGTCAGATGGGGGTCATATCTGTAATTAAAAAAAAAAAAAAAAAAAAATCAGTGGTCATGGCGGAACATGGCACATCCAGCCATATCACAGATGGCCGCTGCACCCTACTGCGCATGTGCGACTAGTAGCACATGTGCAGTAGAGTGCAGCAGCCACCTTGGACATAGCAGAATGTCCCGTGTTCCACCGTGCCTGCCAACAGAGTGAAAAAATAGTGCTGTGCTACTGTTAATGAAGACAGTAAGTGGAGTGCTTCACAGACATGGAGGTGACGGTTTTGCAACTTCAACATGTTGCTCAATCAGAAGGAATGCACAGACTCTTTTTGTTAGCAAGAGGTCTGCAGGGCTACACCCACTGCAGCCCTAAAAAGACACATTTTTAATGTAAACAGGGCCAAGGCAGAGTAAGACGTTTGTAGCTATGCAGACGGGCATGATAACAGGACCAAGCTCGAATACATACAACCAGTTTTGGGAAAAGGTGTCCTCCAGTCCAAAGGAAATGTCCAGTTATTTACAACAGCCATCAGGCATACGGATGGGCAAAGGAGCTTCTTGTTAGAGGGGGACACAGTCTTGCTGTGCTAATTATTCTGATTGTCATGGAAGTTACTGCTATCTGTATTGCACAATGTTGAACTCAATGTTGCTTTTAATATTTCTGCACAAAAGTGGACAAACAATAAAATTAAAAAAAAAAAAAAAAAAAAGGAAATGACCAGGGTGTGATGTCAAGAGAGGCAGAGCTCATGATGCAAGCAAGTAGGCTCACCCATCATGGATATTCTGGCCATGTTTCTCTGATGAAAATCTGTTGTACTTGGACAATGAACTTGTAACATCATGTGTTCGAGTCTGCCATAACTTATGAGATCCCAGTGGAGGTAAGATTCTACTCAGTTTAGAAATTTAGTTAACGTTTAGTGAGGATTTTTTTTTTGTGGGATGTCTAGCTCTTCGAAATGTGTTATTCTTTTCTGTAGTATCCTGCATTCCCCATAGTCTTTAGTGCATATAATCCTGTACCATATATAAATATTATGGAATTTTACATTTTATTTTTATGTCCTTCATGCTTTTAAAGTCATTGATAATGTGGGGTAAACTGGCAAGTCCATGATCCGTTTCCGAAGAGACAGTCTACTTAGCTATCTAAAGCAAAACTGTTCTCAGCTGTGATGAAAAAGGTGGGCTGTCTGCCTTTTGGACAAGGTCACTGTATTGTGAGAGCAGTGACGCTGCTGGGATTCGGACCTGAAGATACCCAGAGTGTGAGTCAAGCTGAGTGATGGCAATATACCAAGGTAACCATTCCGGCATCTGAAGGGTTGCGAAAACTAGGAACAGGGCAGACTGAGGTCTGGGAGAGAACCAGTCCGTGTCGAGGCCAAAACCTTAAATCTAAATCAGGATTCAGGAACAGCACACTTAAAAACCCACATCGTAAATCCGGACCCAAAAAAAGGAAAAAAACGCTGAAATTCTGGAAAAGAACATGTTTACTGTGTTCAGGCCAGAAAATCTGCTTGAACAAGAACAAACTCCGACATTTTGCAACTCCCTGACACTTTGTCAAATTCCCATGTTTGTTCTCGTTCTAGAACACTTCATGGTCTGAAAGCAATAAACCCATTCTTTTCCAGCATGTCTGCATCTATTTTTTTTTTTTTTTTTTTTAAATAGGATTTGTAATAAGGAGTTTTAAATGTGCCATTCCTAATTCCTTTCTGATGTTTTGGGTAATAATGCTGACAAATAAATGGCCAGAGTGCTGCTTTCAATGGGGTCTGGTACGAAATCTCAATTCTGAAAATCCCAATGCATGAATGCCCATCGGAAGCCTGACAAGTTTAAAATCCCAACTTTAATAATACTGACTCAGTAAATTCCAATGCACTCGTAACAGCAGCAGCAGACAGCTGTATTTTAAACTGTTCATGCTTCAGATGTTGGGCTGTCTGCATGGGGGGAGACAAGCCAAAGGATTCATTGCCGCATTCAAGACACATTACAACTGAAGCACCTTACCGCGAGGCCATGTTAACTGGTAGCAGCAATAAAATACTATACAGAGTTCTGCACAACTGAGACAGAGAGTAACGCACCCACCCCTCCCCACAGTTCAAAGGAGTGTGTCCGCTGGTGGTTGAGGGCTTGATAGCACCCATGTTTATAAGCGGACATCAATAAGAGATACTGAACATCAGTCTGGTATGCCTTTGAAGTGCTGTCTACTGCAGCTTGTGGAACATAATCAGGGTAACTTCCTGCAGTATTGCATATGGGCAGTCTGTTATTCAGTTCAGCAAGGTGATACGGAATGAAGACCATTGCTGCACTTTCTCAGTGCTTTCAGTGTGCTGCGAGTTGCTCCAGTGAGAGTGGGTGAACATTTTGTTGGGCTCCAGAGAGCACTACCACAGGTAATGAGTACTGAATAGTTGTGAACAGCTGAAGAACGAGCAGTGGATAGTGTTGTCCTGAATACGGGCAGTGAATGCCATGTTGAAACTGAGGTACAGCATAGCAGAGGCAGGTGCAAGAGAACCAAGGCCCCCCCCCCAATCAGAAACATGACAATTTAAAAATCCTGAAGCTGGTGAACTAGAAGCACACTGCATGGTGACCTGTTTACTGGGCTTTGTGTGAAGCCTAAGAATTCTTCCTACATGGGCACGTTATGTATGTGACTGAGATCCGGGCACATCACTGTAGATGTGAGTGAAGTCTGGGCACGTCGCTGTGGATATAAGGTGCTCAGCTCCCATGGAGGAAGGATGCAGACCAATATTCATTTCATTTCTTTTATTGAGGCTATAACCATGTCTTCAACAAGAGCGGAGGTAAAACAATCAGGAACAGCCAAAATACAGAAGAGACGTGAAACAAGAATACACTTTAAACTAACAGATGTTATGGTTAATATACAAATTGTACAAAAAAAACATTTACTTTCCTTTCTGTGGCACTTCACATTATCAATGGGTATTTAATACATATGGGTAATGTGCACCCCTACTAGGAGTAAGTGGTAATGGTACAGTCCAAAGCTGCAGCAACAGCATAGAACTCGGCCCTAGGCACATGAAGATTCCAAACAGTAACAGCTCTCCAGTCTTGGCTGTACTGCAAAAGGGTCAGCTACACAGAAGTGCCTGTTTGAAGATTTTGTAAAAATGTACTATTTTAGTAACTGCAGCAACCTTGAGCAGATTCATGGAGCACCCTCACATTTAGAAACTGTCTGTTAAGCTGCGGCTTTCAAAAATCTACTAATCTGCCAAAATTTTCCAGCTTGGACTGGGGACCTCTACCACTTCCTAACTAGGGTGTTGTTCAGGTCTCCTTTCATTTTTCTCTCAATTCTGGTGCCCAGGTAAACATTGTAACTTGTAATTGTGTAATTGTTGGGGATTTAGTTAGTCAGTTCTTTGTTTAAAACTACCTATTTCCTTTCTCTCTTATACAGACGTTTGCACAATGTCCCCCTTCCTATTTTCTATCAGTACAATTAAGTGTGGGTCTGAGTTAATGCAGACTTTCAACTGATTCAGAAGAAACCTTTTTTATTTAGAGTTTTTCCCTGGCTGCTTCTGGGACTTAGTCTGGGCTGCCTAGGTGAATTGTGCTTTTGTCTTCTTCCTTGATAATGTTTTGCGAAGTAACGTTTTGTTTTCACATTTGGTCAGAGTTCCGATCATTACTAGAACTTATAGCCGCTCCCTTTTCCTTCTGTGTATTTTTTTCTTCTTCTCTGCAGCCATGTGATGAGTCAGCCATGCTGGCGGTTAGCCAGCAAGGACTTGTGCCTGGCAATAGCATACTAAGCGCTTTTCATGCTTCTCCCACCGAGTGTTTTCGTGCCTTCGACTGGGTGCGCACCTGAAGGCGTGACATCACATACATCAGCATGTCACCTGAGCTCCCACGCACTTCTTAACATGCTTCCTGTGCTTCCTCCTGTCAAACTGCTCCATGGAGAAAGTTATAGGTGTCACAGATTCACTCGGCAGGTCAGGCCCTCTGCTCCCAAAGTACCAACCTCTGAGCGCAGTCTTGTGAACAGTGTAACAGACAAGGTAACCCTCTTGTCTGTTTTTGTGAGCTGGATCAACCTCTGGTCTCAAGTTCTGGAGAAATTCAAACTGTTAACTTCTTGCTAGCATACCCAATGCACAGGGTCAGATATATCTGTCTTCGTGGGGGCCAGATATCTTTGCCTACAGGCACCTAACCAGGCGTGCAGAAATTAACCCTTTAAAAACTTTAATAAAGACCTCAGATTTAAAACGCTTCTCTTTCCAGTTTGGTACCACCATACAAGCTTATGTCTGCTGTCTGCTATAACCATAAATATTTCTTAGCAAGAGAAAGAAATTCAAAGACAGACCAGGTATGCTCTAAAATTAGAGTTTTTGTTAAAATATATAATAATGTCAAACATACAATACAGAACTGTTACATCACAAGACATACATATCTTTAAGCAAAACAAGGTTTAAAACAGTGCAATTTCTACAACAATGTTTAGATGGTCTAGCTTTCTAAATACCTGTTTTCAGTGCTCAGATGTTTTCTTGGTCAGTGTCAGATAAAAACAAAAGCGTGTCTGTAGTGAAACAGAATAATCTTTAAAAGCTGGTTTTGCCCATCCCTTTTGCATGAGGTCATCTAGCTCCTTCCTGTCAAAATACCTAAAAAAAAATATACATTTCTATACAACCACAGGATGTAATATCAAAAGTATTAATTCTGCAGCCTTAGCATAACTCATTTTCAAATGCCACCTCTCTGATGTCATGCTGTACCCTCCCTCACACAGGCTTCATAGGGTCATTTACAAACTTGCACCCCTATGCAACATCCTAGCTTCCCCTTCTAATGTCATAAACCTCATTTATGATTTCTCTCAATAAAATTAACTTAAACAAGTCTGTAATCAACTCAGAGAAACAGGATCCTTGATTGAAGTCTTCCATGTAACAAACTGCCTCTAAAAACTGAGTGTGTGTGATACACATGTCAGCATTTCTCTTAGCTGCCATCTATCAGCTGAAAACTGGGGGGGGGGGGTTGAGGTCACTCTTAGAGCATTTGATTTTTCAGCAGAGATAGTCATCAATACATTTTATATAAAAATAAATATGATACAGCACTCAGAACTGGCTGTCTACATCACACTCCTCCCCACCTAGACTGAATTTGGGGGATCTAGCCCCTACATGGGATGAGCGTCCCAAATCAGTTCACTCCTCATAGACCCTAGATAGCCCATTGGCGTTCTGATTCCTAATGCCTGCCCTATGTATGATTGTCAGATCACTTCCTTGCAAAGCAAGACTCCATCTTAGCAGTCTCCCATTGCTCTTTCCCATCTGCATCAGCCAAACCAGGGGATTGTGGTCAGTCTGCACCACAAAACGCTGCCCATACAAGTATGGCTCTAATTTCTTCAGGGCCCATACTACGGCAAGATACTCCTTTTCCACCGTGGAGTACGCTTGCTCCTTGGGAAGCAGCTTCCGGCTCAGGTACACTACCGGGTGATCTGTCCCTTGGCTAGACATCTGGCCAAGTACTGCCCCAATACCCATGTCTGAGGCATCCGTCTGAACTATAAAGGTTTTGCTATAGTTCAGACTTGTCAAAACAGGAACACTGCACAGTGCCTCCTTCAGTCTGGTAAAGGCTTCCTCACAGGCTGGGCCCCAGGTAATTTTCTTTGGCATCTTTTTCTTTGTCAGGTTAGACAGGGGAGCACCCAGGGCACTGTAATTAGGTACAAATTTTCTGTAGTACCCTGCTGTCCCTAGAAAGCTCCTGATCTACTTCTGGGTTTCTGGTCTGGGCCACACCTGGATCACCTCTATCTTTATTTGGTTAGGACGGAGCTGTCCCCAGCCTACCACGTGCCTGAGGTATGCCACTTCCCACATGGCCACCTGTCACTTCTTCACTTTGACAGTGAGCCCGGCCCTCTGTATCCTGTCCAGCACTTCCTTAAGGTGGGATAGGTGTTCCTCCCAGCTGGTACTAAAGATGGCAGTGTCATCCAGGTACGCCACAGCATACTCGTCAGCACCATTTAACACCTGGTTCACCAACCTTTGGAAAGTGGCCGGGGCATTTTTCATTCCAAAAGGCATCACTTTAAACTCAAATAAGCCTATCGGAGTGATGAAGGACGACCTCTCCCTAGCTCTGTCCGTCAATTCTACCTGCCAATACCCCTTGGTCAGGTCAATAGTCGTAAGGTAGGTTGCCCCTCCCAACTTGTCCAGGAGTTCATCCATCTGGGATGTCTGACTTCGTGACTGCATTCAGTCCATGACAGTCAACACAGAAACGAGTTGAGCCATCTGGCTTGGGCACAAGGACTATGGGTGAGGCCCAGGGGCTGTGGGATCTCTGGATTACCCCTAAATCCAGCATCTCCTCCACTTCCCTCCTAATGTCCTTTTGGGCAGCCTCCAACACCAGATATGCTGCCCATTGAATGGGCATGTGTGTCCCTGTCTCCACATCATGGGTCACTAAGAGGGTTACAGTCCAGGCTTGGTGCTCAATAAGGGGGCAAAGTCTGCTAAAACCTCCTTTACTTTCTGGATCTGGCCCAGGGTCAGCTAGGGAGACAATTTTACAGCCTCCACAGAGGACTCCCACTTATTCTCTTCCAGCAAGTCCAGAAGGGCGTCTCCTTCGTCCGTCCCCTCCCCATGACTACATACTGTGAACACCATGTCAGCCCTGTTTGCATATGGCTTCATCATGTTGACAAGGTACATCCTTTCTGTCCGTCTTCCCTCCGGTAACTCCACAATGTAGTTCATGTCATTTACCTTCCTAACCGCTTTTTACGGTCCTGCCCACTCAGCTTGCAGCTTGTCTTTCTGGACCGGAATAAGGACCATGACTTCCTGACCCACCATGTACGAGCAAGCTCTGGCTCTGCAGTCATACCACACTTTTTGTTAATGTTGGGCAGCTGCCAGATTCCTCTGGGCTGTCCCCATAAGCTCCTTCAGCCTTTCCCTAAACCTAAGGACATAATCCACAATGGGAGTTCCCTGGGTGGCATGCTTGCCTTCCCATTCCTCCCGGATCAAGTCTAAGGGCCCACGTACCCGGCGTCCATGTAAGAGTTCAAAGGGGGAAATCCTGTCAACTCTTGGGGCACCTCCCTCCATGCAAACAACAGGTGGGAAAGGCATTTCTCCCAGTCCCTCTCATGCTGTTCAGCAAATGCCCAGAGCATTGACTTTAGGGTACCCTTGAATCATTCCACAAGCCCACTGGCTTGTGGGTGATATGGTGTTGTGCATCTCTGTACCACCTCACACTTTTCCCATAAACATTTCATTAGGTCGACATGAAGGAATCCCTTCGATCGGTGATTACCTCCTGCAGAAACCCAACATGGGAGAAAATCCCAAGTAAGGCATCTGACACTTTGTCTGTCCTCCGAGAGCATAGAGTGACTGCCTCTGGGTACCAGGTGGCATAGTCCACCACAGTCAGGATGAATCTCTTCCCTGAGGAGCTGGGGGTATTTAAAGGCCCCACAATATCCATTCCCACCCTCTGGAATGGCTCCTCCACTATAGGCAAGGGGATCAGGGCGTCTTGGGTTTTCTGGCCCGCCTTCCCTATTTCCTGGCACCAGTGACAAGACCAGCAATACTCCTTCACCTGCTGGGTGAAGTTAGGCCAGTAGAAATTCTGGACTATCTGCTGCGTAGTTCGTATAATTCCCAGAGGACGAGATAAGAGAATATCATGTGCATTTTGAGCAACTGCTCACGATACCTCTGGGGAACGACAAGCTGACTGCCTAGCATCCCTCCCTCTGTCTGTACTGCCTGAGTATACACAAGTCCATTTTCCCAATAAACCTTATGTCTGCCGTCACCTCCCTGTGTGCCCTCAGAGTCTGCCCAAGTCCTCAGCTTCTCTAAACTAGGGTCACTCCTCTGAGCAGCTGCAAACCCTATACACAGTCCCAAAGCATGGGTCAGGTCCCCTTCTGTCACTAAACTAAGGTCCCTAGCGTCAGGGCCCTCAGGATCACTGTCAATCCCAACCCTCTGACAACAGGTCACCCCTCCCTCTTCGGAGTAACCCTCCATAGCTGTGTGGTTACTTGCTACTGGGGAAATTTCTAGCCCCTTTTTATCAGTCTCCCTGTCTGGAGACACAGGCTGGGGAACCAGCCTCTCAGTGGTTTTCACACGGATTTCTGTGGGGTTCAGGGAACTATTATTTTCCCTTGCTGCTTGGCTATGGGTTACTGCACATACCACCCCCTGCTGGAGATTGTTACCCAGGATCACATCCACTGCTAATATGTTGGCTACAGCCACCTGCTGCACAGTTCCCATTTCACCCCAGTGCAGAAGAACACTAGCAAGTGGCAATGTTTTCTCTTCACCAGTAAACCCTTGTACAGTTATGTATTTATTGGGTATAAACTTACCAGGCTGTACCAGATCCCCCTTTACCAATGTCAGAGATGCCCCTGTGTCCCTTAACCCCTGCGTCTGTACCCCATTCGCCATGACTGGGTGCATGTGTTCCCTCATGTTCACTGGGATGCTTCCAGGGACACACAAACAACCCACTTCTTTTCTAGCACCCTGTTGTGTATCATGGCTCACCTTTTTGGGGCACTGTCTGGCGATATGCCCAGTTTCTTTACACAACTAACAGGCATTTCTTACTTCAGAGAAATATTTTCTTTGAAACCTGGGGCTAACTGGTTTCAGTGGAGACAGTGTGGGTTTTAGCTGCCCTGAAGATGCGCTTTTCCCTTTCTGCGCTGCCACTCCCGCCCCATCCATTCTCAGAGCAGGTCTGCTCTTGGTATATCGGTCCGAGAGTTCAGCAGCTTCTTGCACCGTTTTTGGATCTCGGTCCTCTAGCCAGGTTTTTAGCTCTGCTGGGCATGCCCAATAAAAAACTGTTCTAATAAAATCACATTTTCAATTTTATCATCAACAGAAATTGCCTCAGTTCCTTCCCACCGTTTTAAAAACTGACGTTTCGTGGCTAGCTCCTTGTAGCTCACATCAGGGCTTCTCCTGAGCTTACGGAATTTAGCTCTGTATGATTCAGCAGTTAATTCAAACTTTAACAGTGCAGCTTTTAGCTTGCTGTAATCATTGCTGTCTTCATTGTCCATTTGACCCAATGCATCTCGAGCTTTCCCGGTAAATAGCGGGGATAGCTGGAAGCTCCCAAACTCTCTTGGAATTTTAGTCTGAATACAAACTTTTTCAAAATAATTTAAAAAGGTGTCCATGTCCTCCCCTTCCTTAAACTCAGCTATTAATTTGGAGTTCAATTTGTAACCCATTCCTGCTGTTCCAGTTAAACCCAAGCCACTTACCTGCTCTGGTGCCGCTGGTCAGAGTCACATCTTCTCCAGCTCATGTTGCCTCTGGCGCTCCTCTCTCCTGCTCTGCAGCTCGCTGGCGCTCGCGCTCCTCACGGTCTGCCTCCCTCTGATGTCGCTCTGTCTCTATGCGTTCTCGCACTGCCTCATGGTCCACCTCTCACTTCTCTCGCTCTCTCCTCTCCTGGGACTTCAACGCCATCCTGCGCAACTCAGTTTGCAGTTTGAGTTCCTCTGGATTCAGGATACTGGTGGCCATTCCCTGCTGCTGTGGCCCTTCACTGACAGTGGCCCTGCTGTACTTTTCAGTCATGGTTGGTGACTCGCTGCTCTGGGTATCTGATACCATCAGGGCCTCTATGAGGTTCTGCTTTTTGGCTGTCACCTCGAACAGGACTCCCCTGCCCCCGCACAACTGCTCCAAGTAATCTACAGTGTGCCTGCTGTAGTCAGAAGCCATCTTCTTCTTCCCTGACTACGGCTACTCTGACTTTGCACTTTAGAAAAAAAATAAAATGGGTAGGAACTTGACTGTACACCAAGTGATATATAGTTCTGTTTCCTTTTTAAAATAAAACTGTCTTTTTCTTTCTTTGCAAGAGAGCTTATGGTCTCAGCTGACACAGAATAAAGCTTGTGATACCAAAGTTATGCCACCGCTGCCAACCAATCTGTCACAGATTCACTCGGCAGGTCAGGCCCTCTACTCCCAAAGTACCAACCTCTGAGCGCAGTCTTGTGAACAGTGTAACAGACAAGGTAACACTCTTGTCTGTTTTTGAGAGTTCGGATCAACCTTTGATCTCAAGTTCTGGAGAGATTCAAACTGTTAACCTCTTGCTAGCATACCCAATGCACAGGCTCAGATACATCTGTCTTCGGGGGCCAGATATCTTTGCCTACAGACACCTAACCAGGCGTGCAGAAATTAACCCTTTAAAGCTTTAATAAAGACCTCAGATTTAAAACGCTTCTCTTTCCAGTTTGGTACCACCATACAAGCTTATGTCTGCTGTCTGCTATAACCATAAATATTTCTTAGCAAAAGAAAGCAATTCAAAGACAGACCAGGTATGCTCTAAAATTAGAGTTTTTACTAAAATATATAATATGTCAAACATACAATACAGAACTCATATCACAAGATATACATATCTTTAAACAAAGCAAGGTTTAAAACAGTGCAATTCCTACAACAATATTTAGATTTGTCTAGCTTTCTCAATACCTGTTTTCAGTACTCGGATGTTTTCTTGGTCAGTGTCAGGTAAAAGCAGGTCTGTAATGAAACAGAATAATCTTTAAAAGCTGGTTTTGCCCACCTCTTTTGCATGAGGTCATCTAGCTCCTCCCTGTCAAAATATCTAAAAAAATATATATTTCTATACAACCACAGGATGTAATTTCCAAGTATTAATTCTGCAACCTTAACATAACTCAATTTCAAATGACACCTCTGATCTCATGCTGTACCCTCCCTCACACAGGCTTCAGAGGGTCATTTACAACCTTACACCCCTATGTAACATCCTAACTTCCCCTTCTAATGTCATAAACCTTGTTTATGATTTCTCTCTTAGCAAAATTAGCTTAAACAAGTCTGTAATTAACTCAGAGACAGGATTCTTGATTAAAGTCTTCCATGTAACACATTGCCTCTAAAAACTGAAGTGTGTGTGTGATACACATGTTGTCAGCATTTCTCTTAACTGGCATCTGTCAGCTGAAAACGGGGGGATTGAGGTCACTTCTAGACCATTTTATTTTTTCACCAGAGATAGTCATTAATACATTTTATATATAAAAAAAATGATACAGCACTCAGAACTGGCTGTCTACGTCACAATAGGAACCGAGAGAGATTCAATTCAATTTTATTTATAAAGTGCCTTTCAAGGCCAAGGTGCTGTACAAATTTTAAAATAATAAAATCCCAACATTTAAAAGTCAGCCACAACTAGCAGAGATACGCTAATCCAAAAAGATATGTTTTTAAAGCAACCTTAAAGTTTTCGACGGTTGGACATTCTCTCAACCAACGAGGTAGAGAATTCCACAGGGTTGTTGCTGATAAAGCAAAGGCACGAGATCCTGATAACTTTAATCGAACCCTGGGAATCTCCAGCAATCCCTCACTGGCGGAACGGAGAGGACGAAGGGGCAATAGGGAATCAGAAGATCTTTCAGGTAACCGGGTCCCTGATTATGTAGGGCTTTAAAGGTTAATAAACCAACTTTAAAGGTGATCTGCCACCAACCCGGCAGCCAGTGCAGTTCATGAAGCACAGGCGTAATATGACTGGTTCTAGAAGTCCCAGTCAATAGCCTGGCTGCCGCGTTCTGCACCAGCTGGAGGCGGCGGATATCAACCCCTGGTAGCCCTAGGTAGAGGGAGTTGCAGTAGTCAAGATGGGTAGTGACAAAGGCGTGGACCAATGTTGGAAGGTCCTCTGGGGGAATCAGATATTTCACCAGGGCGATATTTCTCAGATGGTAAAAAGAGGACTTGACGACAGCTGACACCCGAGATTTCAGGGTCAAACCATCATCAAAAATAACGCCCAGGTTTCGCACCTGTTTAGAGGTAGAGAGTGGTACACCACCAAGTAATAAACCTGATGGTTGTCCAACTCCCACACCCATCCCTGGATGACCTAGATCCACAACCAGCACCTCAGTCTTATCCGGATTGAGCCTCAACCAGCTCGAGCTCATCCACAGTCTGATCTCATCAAGGCAGCTATTAAGTGCAGAGAGTGCATCACACTGACCAGGGAGAAAGAACAAATACAGCAGAGTGTCATCTGCATAGCAGTGAAAACCCAGACTGTATCGCCTCAAGATTTCTCCCAACGGCAGCATATACACTGCAAACAACATGGGAGCTAAAATGGAGCCCTGTGGTACCCCACAAGGCAGGGAGTGAGCGGCAGAGGAATAAATTCCAGTGACAACTCTGAAACCTGTCCGCGAGGTAAGAATGAAACCATTTGAGGACTGTACCAGACAGCCCACAAAAGACCCACAGGCGCTCCAATAGCACTCCATGGTCTACAGTGTCAGATGCAGCAGACAGATCAAGAAGGACCAGAATGGTACATGCCTTTCGATCTCTGGCCATTAGGAGGTCGCTCAATACCCAGACAAGGGCAGTCTCTGAACTATGCCTTTTCCTGAAACCAGACTGGAGAGCATCATAGACATTGTGAAATATAAGGTGATCATCCAATTGCAACGCAGCTGCCTTTTCAATAACCTTACCAACACGTGGCAGGTTAGAGACAGGCCGGTAGTTAGCAAGACAATCTGGGTCCAAGGAGGATTTTTTAAGAAGTGGTCGAACTACCGCCTCCTTAAGACGGTCAGGAAAACCCCCCCTCTCCAAAGACATCCAGACAATGCCTGCAAGGATTGGGTAGATAACTTCTACACAACTTACTAAAAGTGGTGTAGGACCCGGATCCAAACTACAACTAGTTGGTCGCATTGTTTGGATGATCTTCACAGTGTCCCCGAATTCTGGCCATTGAAAATCTAACCAGACAGACCGAGGGCAAGCCACTTCCAATCGACCACCACAGTCCCCCATAGGAGGGGTCCGACCGATGCCGGACCGGATGCCGGCAACCTTATCCACGAAAAAAGGAGCAAACTCCTCACGTCTTAGCTGAGAAAAAGCTTCTCTAGACTGACGACAGACTGGATTGCACAGTCTGTCCACAGTCCAGAAAAGCTGAGCCGGTCAATTTTGTGCGGCAGAAATCTCTCTGGACAGGAATTCTGCCTTCTTACGATTGATTTCTGATTGATAGCTATCATAATGGGCCATCAATCTAAGCCTGTCGGCATCAAGGCCCGACTTCCACCAGGCTCTCTCCAGCCTTCGGCCTACCTGCTTTAACTCCTTCAAGGAGCCGTCAAACCACGGACTCCTTAGATGGAGAGTGAGAGGCCAAACATGGACAGGAGCAGTTTTGTCCAGAGCATCTCCCACAGCCCTATTATAGGCTAATACAAGATCATCTGAACTCATGCATTCACCCGACAAACTCGATAGATCCAGCACCGCCATCAGGTCATTGGGGTTAACACCCCTTAAAGGGCGGTACTGAACCATCTCCGTAGGGGCAGACCTATTGAAGGGGGCCCTGAAGCTGAACCTTGTGGTGTCATGGTCAGACCAACTGACTGGTTCCACCCCCAAATTAGTGATCTCCATACCCAAGAGAAACACCAGATCCAATGAATGACCACCTATATGGGTAGAGGTGGTAACAACCTGTGTCAGGCATGCATATTCATCAGCTGGAGGAGATTTTGACCAAACAGAGAGTTCATCATCGACCCAGGCATTGAAGTCGCTCAGAAGTATCAGTCTGCAATCTCCTGTAGGAATTCTCCACAGTCACCTGGTGGACAGTAGATGAGGAGAATCCCACAGCCTGCACCCTCACCCAAGATATATTCAAAGGAGCTGGTGTTTCCCAATGGCACATCCACAAGGCCCAGCCCCTGCCCCTACGCTCCAGCCTTGGATGGTGCATCACCGAGAACCCGGCTGGAGTTCCTGAGGCTAATATAGTGCCCGGATTTTCATCAAGCCAGGTCTCGGTGATGCAAGTCAGATCAGATGAACTAACAAGATCAGCAATAATAGCTGTCTTGTTCTTAATTGATCAGGCATTGCATAACACCGCAAAGGCAGGATGAGTTGTCGGGGAAGACCTCGGCACCTGTCCGATTTCTACAGAGCCCTTGGGTATGGGGACAAGACAAGATTAATCTCTACCCTAACCCCATTTCGCCCCAGGGCATCTTCTGGACCCTAGAACCCCAGTCCGCCCTCACCCTTCCTGTACAGTGTATTTGTGATTTAGGAGCCCCACCAGGCAGCAGCATTGGGGTTTGGCAGATCCTATGCACAGGAATTTTTTTTTTTTTTTTTTCAGGTTTTGTCAGGCAGCTCCAGGAATTGTCTATCTAATTCATTCTATTGGTAGTTGATCAGTGGAATGACGAAGCTATAGTTCTTCTGCCAGTGGCATTAAGAGCCCTATCTACCATTTAGTGGGTAGTTCATAACAAAGTTCTGTTTTTTTTTTTAGCCATTGGCACCATGGCTTATTGGAGACCTGCAATATTCAAGCAATGTAAGACCTGCAAAAGGGTGATGAGACCCTCCCCATTTGGGCTTTTATTGTCTTAACAATGTAACACAATCTAATATGTCTATGTCGGTCCCCCCCCCCCATCAAACTCTGAGCTGGGGGGTGCACCTGGGATACAGACTGGCAGTGGCAAGGCTGGGTTGCGTAATTTTGTTTCGTTGCTCTTAAATGAGCTACTCTCTCCTGATGTTCTGCAGGACATCCCCACCAACACACCTGAACCTCAGACAGGCCCCTGAGGTCAGGGGGGAGCCATACAGGCACGTCCAGGTGTGCCAGCGCAGGACAAGACTGCTAACGCAGCCATGCAGGCATACCCTGTCCTTGGCCATAGAGAGCGTCAAGATGATTCTGGGGACTCTGAGGAAAATCCTGACATAAAAATGCTTTGTGATGAGGAAGACCATCCCTCTGAGGAAGAGGAGGAGGGTGAGAGGAAGGAGAATAGGAGAAAAATTCTGACCCTCCCTATTTTCAGACAAAATCCCTGTCCTACAGTGGTGTCATCATGCTAATTTGGGGGAGTCTACAGCCCCTAATGTAAGTTAAAGCCTCCCCCAATCATTTTGTTAAAAAAATATTTACCTTAAATCAGCGCTTCACAGTGCCAACACATGGAGCACACTTTTGTTTTGCTCCCTTGGACTTTGCGAGGGCTCCCTGAGGGCTCACGAAGTCCAACAGAGAAAAACTAAACTAGCAGCCTTGCTGTGAGCATGCAGGACTGCTGAGGAGGAGATCGCCAGCCAAGACTGTGTGTGGAGCTTGGGGTGAGTCATCCAGGAATGCCACCAGACACTTCGGGATTGGGAGACAGAACTCATAGCTTGGGGTGGGGAATCGGCATCCCTACTGCCAACTGACTGACTGGTGGTCTTGGGCTCTTGGCGTCGGCGTCTGGCAACAGGCAGGTTAGTGTATGGGTCAGGAGTGGACTGTTACTATAGTGAAGTTGGTGAACGTAAGCAAGCGCTGGTGTGGGGGGCGGGTTCACGCCTTTGCAGTACTTAGATTCAGCAGGAAGGGTCGGGGGTGTGGGCAGGGGTAAGGCATCTGCCTTTAGAAGATAAACTGAAATGACTCTGGTGGAACCCAGAGTAGAAGCAAGAGCTATTTGGAGGAGAATTACAGCTATGGGCGAAATCAGATGTGCTCAAAGCCCCAAAGCGGAGAGAAATAAAGAACACTTTAAATGGAGTGTGTAGAATTCATACCCCTTAGTCACATCCAATAAAGAAATCTTTGACAATTTGTTTTGTAAACAGTGGTTACACGTTGCTTCTATTGTCTCTGTATTATATGCTTCACTGCAGACTATTCATTTTATTGAAGTCTTCCAGTCTTACCTTTTAAAAAATTAAAACACACTTTTCCAATACACTGGAATAGCAATGTAGTTTCGTAGTTACATTTCAAACACAATCAAAATCTCTTATGAAAAGTGTATAATAAGAAAGTTCTAATGATTATTTCAAAATTACAAATCTTGGGTTGGATTGAAATTATGTCAGTTGCAACTCATTATTGATACAAAATAAGGCAATTTAATTCAGAACATCATGGCTTCTAACCAAATTAAACATAAAAGCAGCAAATGGTTTCTACTTAAATATTTCTTTCAGGTCCATTAGATCTAAAAATTAATACATTCTATTAAAACATGTATTTATGACATAGAGAAGCACAGAATCTGATGGTGGATAAGGACCCCTTGGCCCATTCAGTCTGCCCATTTCTCCTTACGTACACCATTACCACAGACCACGCCTGATCTACAGCCTTCTCCCTTACCCCTTCCTTTCCACTATGATTCCCTTGTGCCTATCCCATGCATTTTTGAACTCCACCACTGTTTTCACCCACCACCACCTCCACCTCTGCTGGAAGGCTGTTCCAGGAATTCAGCACTCTTTCTGTTTAAGCACTTCTTCCACACATCTCTCCTAAATCTACCCCTTCCAGCTTTATAGCATGTCCCCTTCTTCTTGATAATTTTTTTCTGAAAAATACTTCCCTTCTGTTCCTTATTTACCCCCAAGAGGCATTTAAAGGCCTCTATCATATCCCCCCTCCCTCCTCTGTTTCAGGGTGTACATACTGATGTCCTTTAGTTTCGCCTCATACGACTTTTTATGCAGACCCTGGACCATTTTAGTTGCCCTCCTCTGGACTGAATCCCCTCTGTCTATGTTATATCCTTCCAGTGATGTGGCCTCCAGAGCTGGACGCAGCACTCAAGGTGGGGTCTTACCACCGATCTGTTCAAAAGCAAACAGCATTTCCCTCTTTCTGCTGATGGGAACCTAACATCAGCTAACCAGGAAATGGTGGAACAGTGCAATAGTTATTTTTCCACTGTTTTTAATCATGGGTCACCAACAACCGGTAATCAGCATAACAATGATTCATCTGTTTCTAGCCTCATACTTGATACATCAGAAGTGGGAAAAAAAACTAAAAAAGCTAGATCAGAATAAAGCACGGGGCCCTGATGGTATGTACCCATGAGTGATTAAAGAACCAGCAGAGCTCTTGGCAGGTCCAGTAAGTTGCCTTTTTCAGAAATCGCTAAATGAAGGGGAAGTTCCGGAGGCATGGAAACAGGTGGTGGTCGTCCCCATATACAAAAAGGGATTGAGGCAGTAGGTTGGGAATTACAGACCAATTTGTTTAACTTCAGTCCTGGGAAGAATTCTTGAGAGCATTATTAAAGGAATAATGCCCGACAGTGTGGGTGTTATGCTGAGATAACATTCCGCCTCAGGTGGTTGGGCCTGAAGCCAGCGGCCAAGGCATCCAACACCAGAGAAGGGATGTTATCCCAGCATACCAACCACCCTGGAGGCATTATTCTACTCTAATGGCTCACTACTGTAAAGATAAAAGTACAATTAAAACTGAATTTTTTGCTGTTTATTTCATGTGTAGGTGTACTTATATTAAAAAAAAAAAAAAAAAAAAAAATAGTGCTGTTTTACTGTTGTGACCAGTGGGTGGAGCTGCTGTTAATGTCTATCATTTCAGACTAAGCTGCTGCTTCTGTAGGTATGTATTTCCCCACAGTAACGTTTGTATTTATTTTTTTTTATATTACTTCCGTGTCTGTGTTTCTCATTCTTTGCTCCTTCAGCTGCCGTCTGGATCTGCGGCATTGTATACCTCCCACCACGTGTGGTTTCTGCTGTTTCTGCCACCCGACTGGTGCCAAGAGGATGTGATTACAGAAAAGAACATCGGGATTTGGTAGGGAGAAGATTTCAGTTTGTTTACTTCATAGACTTGAAATAAAATATAAGGAAATTCCTTCAAGTGCGAGCGTGTGAGTAAGAACCGCGTGGTGGTAGTTCCAATAGCTGTTTGCTCCTTCACTCACTGCCCACTCTCGTGTTTCTGTTACAGTTTTTTTTTTTTTTTAACAGAATATTTTGTGTGTGGTGGGGCATTTAGAGTTCTTTTAAGCACAACAATTACATTGTGCGTCACTGGTGAGCTGGGCCAGGACCGCCGATTTCGAGCAGAACACAAGTTGCTGAAGCTGCTCATAGAGACAATGGCAGAGCGGTTCTTTTTCAATTACTTATGCAGTCCAGAGTGTACTGGGACTATAGCCGGGATGTTATGCTGGGATAACATCCCGGCTCCAGTCCCAGTTTGACCAATCAGGGAATAGAATTCTCTCTTGCCATTGTATAATAAAGAATATATCACAGAATTCCAACTTTTGTCAGGTGATATAGATACCACACAGCATAGGTTCATCAAGGGAAGGTCATGCCAAATGAATCTTTTGGAATTTTATGGTAAAGCCAGTAAAGCTTTGGATGAAGGAAGGTCTGTCGATGTCATCTTTAGACTTCGCCAAAGCTTTTGATAAGATCCCACAAGGCAAACTGGTTGATGCCCTAATTAAACTAGGAGTACATGGGAATATATCCCATTGTATTACGGCATGGCAGAAGGGTAGAAAACAGAGGGTCTGCATTAAGGGAGAATTCTCTGGGAGGGCAGACGTGACCAGTGGGGTCCCACAGGGCTCTGTACTAGGCCCATGTGTTTTTAATCTGTACACTGCTTCAATGAATACTCTGTCAGATGTGTGGCTTTCTAAATTTGCCAACGATACTCGTATCGGCTATGCAGTTAACAACTGTAAGGATGCAGATACCTTGCAAGCAGCCTTAGCGGAATTGAAAGCTTGGGTACTGGATAAGAAGTCAACATTGAACATCGATAAATGCACTGTGATGCATTTAGGAAAAAATATGCAATACCAATATAGGCTGGGAAGTAATGTACTAAGGGTAGTTAATGAAAAGAGAGATCTTGGCATAAGACTCAGCAATGACCTTTAGGCGGCACTATAACCAGATCATTAAAAAAGCCAGTAGTATCCAGTACTGCATCCACAAACATATAAAAAGTAGAAATAGGGAGGTCTTGCTCCCCCTTTATACCTCATTGGTGCATCCCCATATGGAGTACTGTGCCCAGTTTTGGGCACCTGGAGGTAAAGGTGATATCAAGGTCTTGGAGAGGGTTCAGAGGAGGGTAACACGTGAAATAAAGGAAATCCAGGGTCAGGATTATGAGCATCAGCTACAACATTTGGGAATGTATACATTGGAGTTTCGTAGACTGCGGGACAATATGTGCTTGATCTTTAGGGCCCTTAACGATGTACTGCTGTGGGAACAGTTGAACCTGGCACCGAGGAAACAGATACATAGTACCAGAGCCCATCCATTACAGATAAGTGGGGAGAGATTCAACACATATAAGAAAGCAATGGTTTACTGTTAGTGTAACCAAGATCTGGACTGAGCTCCCAACTGAGGTGATGGCTAGTAAAACCATGGATGAATTTAAGGTAAAACTAGATAAATAACCTATTGGTAAAAAAAATTCTTGGGTATTCCTAAAATAAATTGTGGCGAGTATAATGGACCTCAGTCTTCAAATGTTCCATATCAACCTATGAAACATAGAAACATAGATTTTGTCGGCAGATAAGGACCACTTGGCCCACCTAGTCTGCCCATTTCCCTACCTAGAGGATAAGCTGCAGATCCTATTTAACCAACAGCCTATTTCATTCTACCCCCAACAAAAATTGCCTCATGTCTGTCCCATACATTCTTGAGTTCTCCCACAGTTTTAGACCCTACAACCTCCTCAGGAAGGCTGTTCCATGCATCCACCACCCTCTGTGTGAAAAAATACTTCCTCACATTGCCCCTGAGCCGTCTCCTCTCCATCTTCAAATTGTGTCCCCTTGTTCTTGCACATCTCTTTTTCTGAAACATGCTACCCTCCTGGACTTTGTTGATTCCACTGAGGTACTTAAACGTTTCTATCATGTCTCCCCCCCCCCCCATTTTCTCAAGGGTATACATATTAAGCTCCTTTAGTCTCTCCTTGTGTAGCTTCTCTTGCAGACCCTGCACCATCTTAGTTGCCCTCCTCTGAACTGCCTCCATCCTGTCTATGTCCTTGCAGATATGGGGTCTCCAGAACTGGACGCAGTACTCCACATGGGGTCTCACCAACTGTCTACACAGGGGGACAACAACTTTCTTTTTTTTGCTGGTGATGCTTCTCTCTATACATCCCAGTATCCCCCAGCCCTCCCTACCACCTTCTCGCATTGCTTGCCAACCTTAAGATCATCTGATACGATTACCCCCACGTCCCTTTCCATTTTTTTTTGTTGTTACTACCTCCCCCTCATTGTGTAGTCTTCCCCTGGGTTTTTGTTTCCCACGTGCATTATTTTTCACTTCTTTACACTGAATCCAAGCTTCTATACTTCTGACCATTCCTCCAACCTTGCCAAGTCCCTTCTCATCCTTTCCACACCTCCTCGTGCATCAACCCTGTTGCAGATCTTTGTGTCATCTGCAAAGAGGCATACTTTTCCTTCCAGTCCCTCCGCAATGTCACTTATAAAGACATTAAAAAGGACTGGACCCAGTAGTGAACCCTGCGGTACCCCACTAGTAACCCCTCTTTCTCCACAGTGGACTCCATTTACAATTACTTTCTGTGTCCTGTTGTCCAGCCAATGTTTTACCCAGGCTACCACCCTGGGACCCACTCCCAGGCTGGTTAATTTGACTATTAATCTTTTGTGTGGGACTGCGTCAAATGCCTTGCTAGTCTAGGTAGGCCATGTCCACAGCCCCTCCCTAGTCTACTACTTTGGTCACCCAGTCAAAGAAATCAATTAGATTCGTCTGACATGACCTTCCCGATGTGAACCCATGCTGCCTTGGGACCTGTGCCCACTGGTCTCTAGGTACTCGACAATTCTATCCTTCAGAGGTGATTCCATCACTTTCCCTACCAGAGAGGTCAAACTGAAAGGTCTGTAGTTTCCTGCCTCTGTCTTGGTCCCACTTTTGTGAAGGGGAATCACATCTGCCTTCCTCGAGTCCTCAGGTACCACACCATCCTCCCATGATTTGTAAAAATGGTAGTCAGTGGTGTCACTAGTTCTCTGTTAATTCTTTTAGAATTCTGGGATGAATCCCATCAGGCCCCATTGCTTTGTCCACCTTCAGTTTTAGGAGTTCTTTCGAACCCTTTCTTCTATGAAAGGACTGGGATCGACCCCCCAATCCAGAGTGCTTCTGTTAATTGGATTGAGCACCTCCCCACCTCCTCTTTTGTGAATACTGAACAAGTATTCATTCAGTATCCTGCTTTTCACTGTCCTCTCTCCCCACCACTGTCCATTCTATTCAGCCTCACTATCCCTCCTTTGTCTTTCTCGCTCCCTGATATACTGATAAAGGTTTATCCCCTTCTTAACTAGGTTGACCATTTTTTTCTCAGTTTGGGCCTTTGCTATTCTGACTAACCTCCCTGCTTCCTTCTGCCTTAACTGGTACAGTTCTCCGTCCTGCTCCTTTTGTGTTTCCTTATACTTCCTAAATGCTATCTTTTTCTCCCTAACCTTCACCGCCACCTCTTTTGAAAGCCATAATGCATTTTTCTTTCATTTTGATTTATTTGCTTCACACAAAGGCTTGTTGCCTCTGTGATGGCAGTTCTGATATTTCCTCATTGTTGCTCCACCCTTCCTAGCCTGTTTGCTAGTGCTTTTCTAAGGCACTCCCCATCTTGCCAAAGTCAGCCTTTCTGAAGTCCAGAACCTTCACTTTTGTATGGCTTGACTTTGTAGCCGAGTTTATAGTGAAACACACTGTTTGGTGGTCACTTGTTCCCAAATGGCTACCCACTTCTAGATCTGAAATCCTCTCCCTATCTTCATTTGAGAGTATGAGGTCTAAGATTGCTCCCTCATGAGTAGGTTCCAAAACTAGCTGTCTGAGGCATGCCACCTGAAGGGCATCAAGAATGACCCTGCTTTTGGATGTGACTGCAGCAAAGGTGCTCCAGTTGACATCCAGCATATTAAAAAGGTCCCCCATCAACAGTATCTCCCCTTTCTCTGCCATCCTAAGTATGCCTTCTATCATATCCTTGTCCATTCCTTCCCCCTCACATGGGGGACTGTATAAAACCCCTGTGCAGATTGTGGTGCCATTTCCAGTCTTAAGGTGACCCACAGTGCCTCCTCTCCTCCCTGTTTACTCTTTTGTTCAGTTGCTTTTATCCCTTCCCTTACATAGAGAGCTACTCAACCCCCTTTTCTCCCTTCCCTGTCTCTCCTGTATGTTGTATATCCTGGTATGTTAACATCCCAGGCATGGTTCTCTGTGTACCATGTTTCTGTGACTGCTACAATATCCAGACATCCCTCTTCCATCAAGGCCACCAGTTCAGGGAGCTTGTTGGCCAGACTACAGGCATTGGTACTCATTACCCTCAATTTCTTGATGGCCTTACCTCTTTTTGCCCCATCCCTGTCCTTATTGCGTTTGTCACTTTCTCCTTTTCCCGAGCCTTCTCCCTAATCGACATCTCTATGTTGGCATCTACCTCACTTAATACTCTGATTTCTTTGGGGGGGGAAGCTAGATTTCCCTGCTTCTCTCCTGTCCCTCCCCCCTTGGCTAGTTTAAATCCTTGCCAATGAAGCATTTAAACTTACTACCTAGGATCCTGGTTCCCCCCCGGACAGATGCAGACCATCACGCCAGTATAGGCCTGCATCCCTCCAGGTGGACCCACAGTCCCCAATGAAGCCAAATCCCTGAGCCATGCACCAGTTTTTCAACCACTGATTGAATCCCATGGTGTGGAGCACCCTAGCCTCACCTGTGCCATAAACAGGCAGCACCTCCGAGAAGGTTACCGTGTGTGCCATATGTCTAAGGCCCCTCCCCATCTCCACAAAACGCTTCTTGCACTGCTCTGATCCCTTTCCTAGTCAGGTCATTTGTCCCTAGGTGGACAATAACATCCAGCTCCCTCCCCTGTGCAGCTGCTCCTGCAATCCTGAGGATTTGCTCCCTGTCCCTCCAAGCCATAGCACCAGGCAGGCACCTTACCTCCCTCTCTCCTTCCTCCCCCAGTTCTACCTTCCTAACAATGTTGTTTGGAATACTTACTCTTTCCTCTTTTTTTCTGTCCGTACCTACACCTCTGTACCCTTTTATCTCCTGGTCTTCCTGTTCTGAGACAAGAAGTTCCTATATTTCTCAGTTGTCTCCTTACTTGCTCAAAGTCAGACCTCCAGCAGCTGGGGGGGAAGGGAGAGCTACTCTTGCCCTTTTAGGATAGTGAGTCTTTGGTGGCTCTGTGATCACTCACTTCCTGCTCCCAAACAGGAAGTTTCTGTTGTCATTTAAATCCTGTGCCTATAAAAAAACAGAACTGCCTTTGGGTGGAGGCAAGGAGGGCAATATAGTCTAGACCCCGGAGCAGTCATTGGCAGTTGAAACAGTCAGTTGCAATTCAATGCAGTTGCAAATCAGTTGTAATTGCAGTCATAAAATAGTGGCGTTGAAATCCACTGCAGTTGATGATTCCGTGACCCATCAGGTTTGTTTTGTTTTCTTTTTTTCGTTCCGGAGGATGAGTGGGGCCTTAAATATCTAACGGTCCTCAACAGCCAGTACCAAGCCTTAAAGTCAATAAGATGCACCCCTGGCTCCTGGATATGAAGCATCCACCAAATAGAGATAGAAGGAAGAGCCAGGAGCTTGAGAGTTCTGTGACTGGCTCCGCGAGGTAGTGGGGAGAGCGTGCCTAGGTAGGAGAGGAGGCATCTGTGTTGGTGTGTGGGCAACACAGCAAGCAGCATTTTGCAGCAGGAATGAAGTTTGATGGTTCGGCCTTTAATTTAAAAATAAGTTAACTGTGTCCACTGTCCTGACATGTCTGGTGCCTGGAGAGAGACTAGTGTGTGGCTGTGCAGGTCCCAGTCAGTACTCCAGTAAAGCCAGGCAGCAATTGTGTGAAGGCAGCGAGTCAGTGGTCTGGTCGTGGTCAGGATCAGCTCGTGACCCCATTGGCCGGGCCCATCAGGTGACTGATTCAGTCTCAGTTAGGTCTTCAGAGTTGGTGAGGAGGAGGAGGAGTTGTAGGTGCACTAGTTCCACTGTGCGGAGTACCAGAGTGGGGACGTGGATCTGGGTTGGGGACTGACTGTGCGGGTTGGGAGGAGGGAGCACACAGCTCAGAAAAATACACTGGCACCACCACTGAATAGAGCAGCAGTGGCTGCCAGAGCCATGGAGCCACCCAATGACAATGACCGAATCATCACCCGACACCTGACCGAACGGGTAACAGGCTACTACAGTGAGCAAGGTACTGTATGGGATGTGTATGTAAGGCCTGCCAGGGCTGGGCAGTAGGAAGAAGGAGGATGATGGTCTCTCACAGACTACTCAGTCTGTCTGTGTATCTCCTGCGTGCTGGGCTGGCTTGTCTGGCTGGTTGAGGGCTTGGGGGCTGTGGGGCCCAGGGGGGCCGAACTTGAAAAGCCAAGGTGATCGATCATGATCCATCTACTGCTGGTGGCCCAGCTGGGCTCTCGCCGACTGTGGTGGCACTGTGAGTAAGTCAGACTCCCTACAAGGTTGTGTAGCAGGCCAGGCAGAGGTGGTCAGTTGGTGAGTTCCCGGGCCCATAGGAGGCCAAAGCGTGGAGCATGCCTGGTCGGGTCCAATGGACAAAATGTTTGTTATCTACCACTGTAGGAACTGGAGAGACTAAATATTAAAGTCCTAACGGCAAGATGAATACAATTGTAAAAAAAAAAACACACACAGTGTACATGCCAAAAGCCAAAATAAGTTCAGAAACTGTGTCAGAAAATGTTTTTTTTAATATGCGTGGGTTTTGTTTTTTTTAGCTTTAAATTTAAATTATGAATACTTCTCAGTTCTGGTATACCACACAGGAAGTATTGCTAGGAGTCCTCCCTTAAACTGTTTTTAGTCTCAAAGATTCTACGACTACTAGTATACTAACATATATTGATGGTTAGCTCTGTTTGCAAAAGGGTACCTTCTAGCTTCTTTGGGGTGTTTAAGAGGCCCTACCTATACTGTATTTTATACTCACAGTTCTTTTTCCAAGTAACTAGCATTACTGTTACTTATTTTTCTATACCGTATACTGTTTTACTGCCCTGCTTCAACTTGTTACTTTCAGGGACTTAGTATATTTTGTTTTGACTGGTTATTGTGCTTTAGTGAGTCCCTACTGTGTGTAGAATTGTTTCACTGCACTTTGTATTTGCATTTTAAAGAGCAGTCGGCTTCTTAGCTGCTGCTGACTAGTTGCTGCTCCTGCCAACATATGCAATACCTCACCTGCCCCAGAGTTGAGGGACATAAATAATTCCTTTTGTTTCTGCCCATTTATGACGTTATAATGCTGCTAAATCCCAAATGCTAAAAATGGGCAGCTTCCTGATCTCAACCCACCAACATGCTTCACGTAGGGCACATACAGCCCGTTTGTGATGTCAAAGGTGAAGGCTGTGTGTGCATGTGCCATTGATTTCAAGGGGGAATTTTCCATACATTTTATTAACTTTTATAGTCAAAATTTTAGTTAAAAAAAAAAATGAAGTTAAAAAAGTACGATAAACTACTACATAATAAAATTCAACAATGGTGAAAGTTGGAAAAACTAGTTGAATTTTCTTTAGTTAGCTGAAGTTAGAAATTTCAAACTAGTTGAAAAAAATCCGTCATAATGTGTGGTAAGTCAGTCATAATTGTTTTTTTCAACTGACTCCAGGGTCTAATATAGTCCAAGTAGAAGTTTAGTTATACCAGCAGGTCCTTCCTCCTGGTGCTCTGCTTGTCCTCTGGCAGAAGCTATCTAAGGCAGTGTTTAAATATGGTTTTAACCTGGCTCCTTCTAGCTAAGCCACTCCCCATACTTTGCAAATCTTTCTACACTTAGTTAATTTCACAGATAATTCCCTTCAGCCACCTGTGACAAGCGCCTAGATAACTACACAGAGAAATCTATGAAACCTACGATACCCCTCCCTATGCACCCCAGCATCCCACTAGCCCTCCCAACTGCCCTGATGCACTGTCTGATCACCTTTAGGTCATCCAATAGATTACCTCCAGGTTTCTTTCCTGCCTGGTGGTCTTCAGTACCACCCCGCCCATTCTGTACTCTGCCACTGGGTCTCTGTGCCTCAACTGCATTATTTTGCACTCTTTCACATTGCAAGCCAGATGTGGTACCCCTGACCAGTCCTCTAGTTCTCAGATCACTGCTCATCCTTTCCATTAACCTGGAGTGTCCACCCTATTGCAGATTTTGGTGTCATCTACAGAGAAGCAGACCTTCCCTTCCAGCTCCTCTCCAATACCACTTATAAAGACATTAAAAAGGACCATTTCCACCACTGATTCCTAAGGCACACTGCTGGTCAGTTTCCATTCCCTGGAGTGAACTCTGTTTATAAATCACCCACTTTCGTTTATCCCCTAACCAATCTCTTATCCAGTTTACCACCTTTGGACCCACTCTGAAGCTACCCAGCTTGCTTACTATTCTCCTGTGTGGAATGGTGTTGAAAGCCTTACTGAAATCTGCTGGGATCCTGTAACTTTCCCAGCAGATCTGCTGGGGTAAAGGTGTCCGACTTGTCTCTTATTTGCTCTAGGGTCCCATAACCTTACCAGTAGATTTACTGGGATAACGGTATCTGACAGTCTCTCCCTCTGGGGTCCTTTAACCTTCCCAGCAGATCTGCTGGGGTAAAGGTCTGGCTCGTCTCTCTTCCTCTGGGGTCTGGCCTGGTAACCTTTCCAGTGGATCTGCTGGAATAACAGTGTCTATCTGTTGTCTCCTGGGGGTCCTGTGCAACAGTAAGGAGGCAGTATAGTGTAATGGTTAAGGGCACTGAGCTGCAAACCTGCAGACCTGGGTTTGAATCCCATCAGCTCCCACTTGCATACTGTGCGACCCTGATCAAGTCACTTAATTTCCTTGTGCTCAGAGGTCGCACCTGGAAACAAGCTCTGGTTTAGTGTGCCTTTCCTGGTTAAACAATCCCCCCCCCCCAACCTTTTCCCAGCAGATCAGTGGAGATAATGGTGCCTGTTTACCTCTAGGGTCCTGCAATCTTCTTAGCAGATCTGTTGGGATAATGTCTGTGTTTTCCTCTAGGGTCCTTGCCACTTTCTTTGGGATCCTTAACCGTCCCAGCAGATCTGCTGGGGTAATAGTGTCTCTCTTTCCATTGTCCTCTGTGGTCCAGTAACCACATTTTTTCACATGCACCAATAAACAGAGGTTATGATGACCAGGCTTTTCAAATGTATCTTTCACCATTAAAATGCAGGAAGTGCCACAATTTGAAGGTAAAAAATTTCAGGGGGCATGCCTCTAGACCCCCATCCTTGTTAAGATTTTAACTGTGGGGCATTAGCCACCCCAACCCCCAACTTTATACCTCTGGTGATGCCCCTGCTGTCCTACCTCAAAAAGGAAGCATGTAGGGCCTTACAGCTGAAAGAAGTACAAGCCATGGAGGCCCTGGATGTGAATCTGATGTCTGCATCGACCTCTACTCCAAAATGTTTTTCTACCTTTGTACACTGTGACCAGATTATTGATCAGGAATGAACAGGCCCGGACCAGAGAAAATATAATCCCAGGTCATGTGTGAGAGGTTATCCCTTTATGGAGGACTCCCCTCAGAAATGGGAACCTCATCCCTTGGCAGATAAGGCTGTGCACAATTCTGTTAAGCACACAACTATACTTATTGCAGAATCTCTGGTTTTAACCGATACGCATGAAAAGCAAGTAGATGCCTTGTGCAGAAGAGGGTTTACCTTGAATGTGGAAAATCTTCGTACCTTGTATGCATCATTGTTTTGCAGAGTCATGAACTCATGGATTACAGCTCTAAGTAGTTTTGTTCCCCAGATTCTGAAGGGGCAAACATCTTACAACTGGTAGCCATAGCTTCCACCATTTTTAAGGGATGCCACAATGGACAATTTACATAAGTAAGTTTGCTCCACTTATGTTTTGCCAGCCACGCAGGGTGTATGGGGTAGGCACTGGGTCACAGACAAGGCATAAAAGGCAAGCTATTTATTTTGCCCTTTGAGGGTCGACTGTTATTTGGATTTGATTTGGGTGACACTTTGAAAGATATCCAGGGCAAGAGTGGACACCTTCTGGTGTCAAAGGAGCAACAGAAAGCAAGTTTGATGCCAAGGAGGTAGCCGTCAGAGGCAGTCTCAAGGTGGCTGTCATCTTTTTCAGAATTTTGGAAACCAAAGGAATAGGGGAGGATCCTATTCTGCATTTAAGGACAACAGTAGCAGAGGATCTTTTACCTGCAGGTATAACCACAGAGTGGGACAAAAAGACCAAACCCTGGCTCACCCCAGACAGATTGTCTAATACCCCCCTAATGAAAAGCATCAGGGATTCTACTCTATCTACTTTGTGGTTCGCAAGAAGTCGGGGGGGGGGGTCACCCCAATTCTGGATCTGAAGCACCTAAAACGGGTTTGTCTGTCACACAACCTTCAAGATGGGAGTCCCTGTGACCAATCATCAAGGCCATCCAGTCAGAGGATTATCTGGCATTTGTACAATTGAGGGATGCACATCTTCTCATCCCCATTCATCAGTCTCAGACGTTATCCGAGATTCACGATTCAGGGACAACACTTCCAATATAGGGTGCTCCCATTTGGGTTGGCAACAGCACCCAGGGTGTTCTCGATTGTCCTCATAGTTCATGTACACAACCGAGACAGAAGGGACATCACGGATATCCCTACCTGGACTACTTACTCATCCACACATCCTCTGCCAGATGCCAAGGAAATCACGTGTTCAGGACCCTGGAGATAGTGGAAACTCAAGACTGGGTAGTCAGGAGAAGAGCTTCCTCAGCTCATCATGGTCCTGGAACACTTGGGTGTAGTGTTCAGGATGGAAGGGGGAAAATTTCCTCTTGATCGCCAGGAATGAAACTCTGAGAAAAGGGTTTTAGTGGTTAAGAAGCCAGTTTTCGGCCTCTGCATACAGGCTACTATTAATTTTGGGCTCAAGACTGCAGCAATAGAGCTAGTTCTCTGGGCACACTTGCACATGCGGCCACCTCAGATCGGGATGCTAGCAGTTTGAAATCAGACCTCAGAGGACAACCAAGCCCAGATGCCAATTACTCGGTCTCTTCAGCAATCACTAAATTACTGAGAGACCTCCGAGGACCCATCAAGAGGGTCCCCTTTAGAAGCCCACCAGGTTGATTCTGTCAACTGATGGCAATCTGTTGGGCTGGGGCATCATCCTTGGCCAAGTACCCATCTAGGGCATTTGGATGGCACAGGAACAACAGCTACAGATAAACGTACAGGAAATGAGGGCTGTACTACTTGCTCTTCTTTTTCTCAATCTGGTTCAGGCAGAGGCAGTAAAAATAAAGTTAGTCAGGGCCACCACAGTGGATACAAAAACAATCAAGGATGTACAAGAAGCAAAGAGGTGTTAGCAGAAGCAACACAAGCTCTGCTGGGGGCAGAGTATTACCTTTTCTCCAGGCTTACTGAGTCAGGAGACTGTCCATCCAGGGTAAAGGATGCTGAATCTGAAACTGTTTGACCTTCTGAGGGGCAGGTTCAACTGGTCTCAGATGGACAGATTCACAGAAAAAAAACTCTCAAAAAGGAGGTCTTCTGGTAGCATCAAAGTGGCCAAGAAGATCATGGTTCTTAAACCCTAGTGAATCCAGCCTGGTATACGCTGTGCCAGCTTCCCTTCCCTGGGAATCCTCTCTTCCAGGAACCCATTTGACACACAAACCTGGAGGCGAGGCAGCTGACAACCTGGCTCCTGAGAGGAGACTGCTCAAACAGGGTTTTTCGAAGAAAGTAGTGGATATCCTGATAGCCGGCAGGAAAGTTTCTACATCTGCAGCTTATGATGAGTGCGGAGGTGTGGAGCACCTTTTTGGCTTGGGTCAAGGGAGGAGGAAGAAGAAGAGAAGGGGAAAAAAAAAAAAAAAGTATCAGGCCCTCAAAAGTCATGTTTCTGCAGATCTTGGACTTTCTGTAGATGAGAACAGACAAAGGGACTGCACTGAGCACCCTGAGGGGTTAGGTGTCATTGATAGCAGCACTGGGAACCTCCAGAGCATCATCCTGGGGAACAAACTGGGAGCTTATAGGATTTCTAACCATTGTTTTGATCTCCAGTACACTTCCATGATCTGAAACTGGTTTTGAATGTTTATTGTAAAGAACCCTTCGAGCCTCTCTCATCCATCCCACTGGACTTTGTCATACAAGGTGTTTTTTTTAACTGTACTGTGCTTAACCAGAAGAACTGGTGCGCTTCAGGCCTTATCAAACAAAGATCCTCACCTTATCATTCACAAGGAAGAAGTGGTCCTGAGGACAGATCAGTTTTTTTTATTCTGAATATGCTTACGGCTTTTCATGTAAATAAGGCAATCCGTCTACCGTCATTCTGCCCAAAGCGACTTGTGCTAAAGAATGTGAACCACACAAGTTAGATTTGCACATGGCAGTCAGGACAATCCTCTAATGACTTTTTTTCCTCCAGAAATAATACTTCGTAAATATTGTTGACATTCTATTCCACTTTATCTGCTAAAGAGAAAACAGGATGCAGTCCAATGAATTGCAGGCACGCAGGTGAACAGGCTGATGTTTCTAAACATGAGGTGGTACCTTCTGTTATAGGTTAGTGTTTACTGTTTTTCGCAGTTACACTGACTCTTATTGCATTTATTCCTGTTATACAACTTTATGTTGACAGCCGTCGCCGATTTATCTGCTACATCTGTCAAACGACAATTTTAAAGAAAGACTGGTTCTGCACAAATAAAACCTGAAGAGCAGGATCCATGTGTTTTTAGTGAAAGGTAAGACATCGGTCATTGCTTTTTCTTCGGATAAAAGGTTTTTGTGCATATGTGGTACAGAATGGAGAGAACTGTATACTTTAAGCACTCAGTAGATTTTTATTTTTCATTCCACTTTTTAGGCACTGCGAGGCCTGTAGGGGACTGGAGTGTCGTTGCTATCTGGAATCTTCATGTGCCCAGGGTTCTATGCTGCTGCTACAGCTGTGGGATGTACAATTACCCTTTACCCCTAGTAAGGGCGCACATTACCCATAAGTATTAAATAACCATTCACAATGTTGGAGCGAACAGAAAAAGAAACTATGGTAAGTATGAAGAAATTATTTTTGTTGTATTATGTTTTCTGTGTGCCATTTACAATGGTGCCACCCAGGATGCAACTCAGTACCTTGCAACATTATTGCAAAATGCTACATTATGCTGCAGGGAACAGTGTAATTTAATTGCAATAAAGCCCTTCTGTCATGTAATGTTTTGTGAGACGTCATGTACTGCAAATGTACGATGCTGCACCCAGAGTGGCTCCACTGTGTATTTGCTGCACCTGAAAGTGAGCTGGGGAAATTAGCTTTTTTGGAGGGGAGGCACTGATCAGTATTAATGGCTCTGGGAACACGCATTTAAAATGTGAATGAATGGAATGAAGCTTGGTCATTCACCTGAAAGCCAGTCCACAATGGACCTCCTACTGTGACTGCAGCCCGCCCACAGGACAGCAAGTAGTTAAGGTAATAGGTGGTTCATTATGAGCAAGGCCCCTAAGTAACATGGTTATCTGCAGAGTCAAACTGGTCCAAACTGGTCAGAATCTTGTAAAATCAGATGTGTACTCTTTGTTGCTGTCTCTAGAATCAAGTGGGCTGAACTTTTCACACGACATGGTGAAGGAATGGGTTAAGACTCATGATGTGGCTACATAGGGTATAGTAACACAAGTCTTGGCTCCAGCTGGCAGACCTGGAATCAGACATAATACCACATGACAACACAGCCAAAAAGGGACTTAATGGACTATAATTACTGGGTTGCGGTTTTTCCCATAGGGAAACCTGGTTATAATTTGCCATTATAACCAGCTGGTTATAACATCAAACTCGGGCCGGGTTTCCCTTACTCTGCACAAGTGCCAACCTGCTGTCTCCCTGAGGTCACCAGAACACTACACCGCCACTCGCTCCTGGCGGCAAGTAACTTAAAAAGACAAACAAACAAACCAAACAAACTGTAACTGTGGATCCCTACAGTTCTTTACAAAGTGCCTGGGCAAAGGAGTCTTTCAAATAATTAAAAAAAAAAAAAAACACACACTAAAAATTTCTCACAAGTCATGACCATGGCTGAACAGGAATGCATTTGTATTTTATATAATTGCTGTGGAGAAAAAACATGACCCAGAAATTATATAAAATAAAGTCGAGAATTAGTAGTAATGTGAGAATTTTACACCCTCATGTAGGATGCCAAAATAAACTCCTTGAGCTTCGCTCTCAGGGTTTATGTGGCATCCCACTCCTTGGGTATGTGTAACATTCTCGTTACTACCACCTACCCAGCCATTATTCTCCATTTTATCTCTCAGGTCTGGGTTGCCAAAGACTGCAGTTTCTTATGAAGACCTGTGGGGTTAGAAGTCTAGATTTAAGGGAGTACTAGTGAGATTCTTCAATCTGGGATTTTATTCTGTTTCGAACGGTTTATTTTTTAAATTTTCTAGTGTTTATGAAATATTTTATATAGATCCGTGACTGCTGAGTTTTAATAAGCACAAGTAATCCATTTTTATTGGGCAATTCTATGATCCACTTCAGGGGAGAAAACTACTAAACATAACAGTAAAACCTGCATCTGATGCAGAGAAGTTGGTAAGGTTAACTGGAGCGACTGAGTGGGTTCCCATGTCCAAGAGGTCTTGAAAACCGCGTGTGCAACAGCCTTGACTTATTCTGGGTGGGCAGCAGCCCATGGTGAAACTCAAAAGAATCAGCCCCAACAGAGTTGTAACCACATTGTTGGCAGCACAACACAGTAAGTGAGGCAGCCTCATAAGACATTACCTAAGGCATCCTGAGTAGTCTGGGACACCGATTGACAGGGTAGGTTTGAGCACTGTCCCCATGCAAGACTGTCTGGTGTTACTCCACCTTCGAGTAAGTAATGCACAAAATACCTGAGAAGACTCTCCACCCCATCTCTGCAGGCTGGAGGTTTGGATTGCTATGACTTATGGCTATAAACTGCCTTTTTTCTCTTCCACATTTTAATCTGCTGACTGTCGAGGATGACATTTTATTGTCACTTTTTACAGATTCACCAGTACAGCAGATTTGCCCCACTTTGATTAAAGTTTACTTTTTGCACTACAGTATTCTTGCTCTAACTTTACAGAGCTTATTCAGAACATAGCTGTAGCCCGGCCTGTGTGACACTGCACATGCATAGTGTGTTTAATCAAAGGGATAGATAGAATGGTTTGTTTTACTCCTTCCCTCCATCGGCAAGTAGAGGACTAATGGACCAGTTACTGAGACTTTGTTCAAACTATTACCATGCAGTTCATGGACTCGTAAAACACACTAAGTTAGCCCCGAGACTTCCATCACCATTGATTAGTAATCTTGCCCCCAGACATATCTTATTGCACTTCACGAGTATGTTTTTTTATGTAGGTTCAGTGTTCATTTCTTTTAACTGCACTGTATATTTGTTTATATAAACCAATAAACAAAGTTAAAAAAAAAAATGCACTCACAGTCACTCCCGGTCTTCTCAGCAGGCAGCAAGGACCAGGAATCAACAAAAGGCAGCCTGAAGTCACAATGAGGGACAAGCTATTTAGGGGAACAGACAAGTCTGTCACTCACTCCCAGTCCTCAGAGCAGGCAGGGAGGACCAGAAAACAGCATAGCAAACAGATGAGGCACTTCACAGCTCCCTCGGTAATGGCAATCGGAGAATATATTTTACTTAAAAAACCTCTTAAGTTGCTAGATTTGCTTTAATTTGTTTTTATTTATTTATTTTTTTTTTACTCATTTTACCCATTTTATAAGCGCAATGGGACACACCAGGCCTTATACAGAGATAACCATCCTTCCAGGAACAGCAAGTCCCTTAATCTGCCGTGTCAGGCCTCATAATATCCCTGGGCAAGTAGTTCTCAGCATACGGCCCATTCTGCCATGTCTCATTGCCTGCTTAATGCCCCTTTGTCCCCTTCCCGACTTCCATCTAAGTCTGACCTGTGGCCTCCATGGGCCCCACTGCTTACTCCCAAGGGAGTGAACAGGAGGCTGGCCTAGCCCCCATCAATCTTCTAGTTTTGAGTCACGAAGTGAGAGACAACTACATTGGGGCCAAGTGTACCAGAATGCCATCCTGTCAGGGTGAGGGTTTAAGATTCAAGTCCTCCCAGGCCCACTGGAGGTTGGCATACAAGGAGCTCAAAGGCAAGACGTGCGCACACAACATGCCATCCTTGTCACTCAAGTGGCAGTACTGCAGTGGACCACCCCTACCTCCCTGGAGACCATCCTCTGGGATAGTCAACCCTCCTCTCCTTGCCAAAACTTCAGTGCCCCAGGCTTGTTTCTGAATCTGGGTATCCAGTGTTGCAAATCATCTGTACTGCCGGTAGACCATAGCATGAGCCAAAGGAATCTGTTTAAACCCAACTGTTTGAGATGGACTGAGAACTGACTGCACTCAGCTGCTTTGTGTGCACTTGCTGGTGTGAGACTCTTGTGCTTTCCCCACAGTCAGAACTTCCAATTTTAAAGGACCTTAAGATATTAGAAAACTTGTCATCAGCTACCATTGAAGACAGTTGTTCCTTCTCACCAGAAAAATAAATAAATGTAATTTGGTTTGAATTGCTGGGATTTAGACTATTCTATCAAAATCACTTTTATATGCAAACAAATCTGCTGAAGCGGATATGGTATGTAATCCCAAAATTCGGTCTCCTGACCTACACTGAGGTCGGGAGACCAAATTTCAGAATCCCAACAGAGACTTGTGTTACATGGGGGAAGGGGCTTTGCCCTGCTTCCTAACTAATATTACCAGCCGAGGGTGGACCTCAGAGTTGGTAGTTAGGTTATGGGGCGGGGTGCAAAAAAAAGTTCCCCTACAGGGAACAGACCCCCTTCCCAGAAAGCTTGCTGGACGAGTTGCAGGGGCATTAGTGCTCCATGCCACACAGCAGCTCGGCCAGCTCCTTGCTCAGTCGCCCTCACATGGTTGCCAGGCGGAACTATGTTCCACGGGCATAACCTAGCATTCTGCTGTGTGAAATACAATCTCACCCAGTGAAATGCAATTTTTCTGTCAGGCAACACTTTCAGGCATCCCTAATTTTGGGATACGGAAGCCGGGTCCATGACTGTTGGTACCCACAGCCTCGGTATCCTGATAGGATACTGCTGAAGGGGGTCACCCAACTGTATTATGTCACACTACTATGTTGGCAGTCTAGGTTCAGGAGTGGACTAGGGATATTGGAGTCTTTATTACATCACGCTACCATGTTGGTGGTCTATGTTTAGGAGTGGACTAGGGATGTTAGAATAGGGCGTTCAGGCAGGGAAAGTAAGTCCCAGCATGGAGTGATTGATGCCACAATTTATCACCACCACTGAGACCGCAGTGGTGGACCAAGGTGCTTGTATCTGAGGCCATAATGGACATGCATGGTACCAGCATGAATAGTGGAAGGACTGAACAGAGAAAATTCAATAAAAAAATGGAGCACTCACCAGTGGCATGGGGTGATACCTTCAGGCCCCATACCCCTGCCTAATCTACAGGGCCATTAAGTGAAGGTCAGTGGAACTGTGTGTGTTGGTAAGCTGTCGGCCCTGATGTAGGGATTTTGGCTTGTAAATGGCAGGGAAAAAATTAAAAAAAAACTCAGCTGAAAGAGTCTGTGGCTCCATCCCCCAAACTGGTTCTTTTCTGACATTTCTAGACCCTCAAGATGTCCTGATCTTAACAGTTCCATGAGCTCTGCCATCCCCACACAAATCTGAATGAAGATATCAAAGTGCTGTTATCTTCCTGGGACCCAGGGCAGATCAAATCATGTCTCACTGATGTTCAACTTGACAGTTCTGAGGGGTGCATAGAAAAATGGTAGCACTTAGAGCCGCTGACATGAAACTGCTTACCTTGCAATGTTGTGTTGGAAAACAGCAGTGTAATGCATCCTTGTTCTCTGATTTTGCCTAAATCACAGTTAAAACAGAAATATTTCACTAGATAATGTGTCCGTCATGGAAAGCATGTGCACAGCTTTCCCTGACCTGACTGCATCGCTCCCTTTGTGCATCAACGTGATGACATGAGCTTAGGAAGGGTGATTGCAGCGGGAACTGAGTGCCTGCAGTTCTACTGTCGACGGCGGTACCGTTGCAGTTGTGAAGTTCTGTACATGTTCTGTGATGTATAGAATTCGGACTCCTGTTCTGTGTCAAATGACTGTGGTGGCAATATAATTGTCATATAATCTAAATCAGAATATTGATTATTTCTAGCAGACTGAGCATAGGTAGTGTGGAACCATCTGCTCATTCAGATCTGTCATCATGGAGCATGGTTTGACAGCTGTCATTACTGTATGCTGTGTTGCGTTACCCGTAAGTGTACAGGTGTCCTTGATAGCATAATCTCTAATGAGTGCCCATTTTCACTGTTTAAAAATGTTGTTTTCTGAGTTAATGCTAGAGTCCACACCAAAGCCAGGAAAAGTGGTGCACCACAGTGTATTTCTCTAGGCTTTGTATTGCTGTGTCATTGCTGGATGGTGCTTCAAAGCTTTGAACCATACTGCAATATTCCCATTTGTACCATCTATTCTCTCTTTTCTGTCTGTGACACAGCAGTTTAAATTAGAAATAGTCCTCACACTGTACCAAGTGACAGCCCGCATATAGAGAGGTTGGTATGTAGTTCAGTGAACCTCTGTCTGCACAATGGTTGATTTTTTTTTTTTTTTTATGTTCACTATCATAAAAGCAAATATTACAAAGGTATTTACTGTCTAGTGAGTTCCTAAAGACACCTTGTGATTTATGCTGTATTGACATTCTCTGTTTATGGAGTTCTCGCTATCTGGCATGTTACAGAGAATTATATTGATCTAAGTTTACTGGCACTTATGCTATCATTGACACAGTGCTCCTGTTCATTTTCATCCTTCTACTTCAGTGGTGTTCATTTTTTCTTGGTCCCATAAATTTATATTTAGTTATATATCCAAATCTAAAAACAGCAACATGATTAACAGATGCGTTTCATATGGGTACAGTAACACCCATAAAGACAACGTAAACCTCCATAAATTTCCCTCTGATTCAAGGATTCGTAAGTTACGGGACGATGCTGTCCATCATGCCCGTTTGGACTGGAAAAGTAGCCTATGTAGTGCTCATTTCACAGAGGACAGCTACGAAACACATTTTTTGTTACTGTAGCAATTTGGACTTAACAGTGGCCATGTATGTCTGCGTTTAAAGGCTGACACTGTGCTGAGTATTTTCACAAAAGCAGCTGTTCCTGGTAGCTTGGGTGCAATTCCAATATGTCCAAGAGTGTCCACAGCTGCAGAAGAGCGTGAAAGGATTAAGGTAGGTTTTTCTGATTTCAAAAACATAATATGCCCAGTCGTGATTAACAGTGCCATTCAATGTTTGTTTTATTTTCTAGAGCAGCAATTAATGGCATCCCTCTCAAACATCAATGACTTTCCCTTAATGTTCTCAGCATGTATAACAACAAAACACACACACACCCCCCCAAGAGAGAAGTAATTCTTTGTTGCACGTCTCCCACACTGTTTTTCAGTCTACGGTATTGGGGGGGTGGTAGTGGGGTTTTGTTCTTGATCCTCTGGATAGGAACAGCGTAAATTTATGTTATCTGTGACTGTGCTCACTACATGCACTGCTTGTTCACCTACTTCAAGGGCCTTTTTTGAGGGAGCTAGTGAGCCATGGCTAATTTCCAGGTAGCAGCAGCAAAGACAGGCCCAGGCCAAACAGCGTGGTGTGGTATGCAACTGCATGCCGTCCAGCTAGTCTGAAGCTTTCCCGCTGTCCATAATTCCTCTCAATTGACATGTCTTCTTACTCGCACTCGCTGTTTACCCAACTATATGTCCCATATTGGACTTTTTACGATGTGTGTGGCTGTGCACTTCCGCCACCTGAGATAACAATGCTGGAATGTGTTGTACATTTGTGGTTGTTTTTTCGTATCTGCCCCAGATACTCTGCCAGTCTTGCAATGTGCTGGTATACTGCGTGGCGATTTGGCATAAATGCACTCATATCACTGTCTCTGTGGATCATTCTGCCATCATGCGGCGTACACATTTCTGGAGAACCACAGAAGCTCCAGTGGGTGATTTCCTATCTATCTGTACACCGAATGTTACACTAGTCATGTTACGGGAACAACACTGTGCAGCCATCTGCAATTGACTTTGCCTTGAAAATGGACATCTGACACACACACACACACACACACACACACACACACACACACACGGCAGTGGAGTTTCTTGCAGTTCTGAGCCCTGCAGTCTTGTCTATATCAGGAACACTCTCTCTCCCCAAGCACTCCCTTTCCCCAGTCAGTGTGCCACATTCACGATCAACCGGCCTGAATTCTCATGTATGGTGCAATAATTTAGTAATGGCATCTCTGCGCTGTGCATCAATAATGTGATTAGCTTTGTTGTGCTTTGAAACTGCTGCATTGGGAAGATTTGTGTCCCCTATACAAACAAGTGGCGGTATGTCCATGGATCTTACTCTGACCCCTTCACAGTAACTGTGCTGATAATGCACTGTCAGGTGATGGCACTCCACCAGGCACCTCCCTCCATCTCTCTACCCATGAGATACATCTTATTATAGATCTCGTGAGTGCTGAAAAGCAATAATTTTGCTGCCTTGACCAGCGCATGAGGCACAGTTCTTCTGTGACTACTGTCACATGTGCCTAATAACCAAAGTTATTCATATTCCATGCCTTTCATTTATCACTGTGCTCAGTAGATCTATAATGAGTTATACAATGGAGTGTGAACATCCAGTAACCTCATTGGTCAAAACACACATCACATGTGCATGTTTATATCCTTCAAAAACCCCATGTTGAGAAAACTGATTTATGAAACTGCATAATTAAGCACATTTCACATTTAGTGTACACATACTTCCATTGTATAATCTCATTAAGGCACTACACTGTGTGGGTTATTTTGGCAATTTATCCGCTTCTTCTGAGCTTAAGTCATTGTGCAGAGACTCTTGACACACCACAAAAGCTGTGTGTAAATCGTCCAATAAAGAACACTATGTTGTGCCTTACTGGTTAAGCAGACAGTTTGTTAGGACCAAACCATGGGGTTCCACCTTGGCATTTGGTGGTTTGACTTGTTTAAATTGGGATTTCAATTAAACTCTAAACAGAATGTTACTTTAAATCAAAATGTTTAAAATGTAAAACGCTTATGTGTTACGTGACAGACTCATCTGTTTCTTACTTTTGGTTGGGAGGCACCAACACCCATATGCAAAACATATAATTGCAATGCAATGTTAGGAATTTTGGCTGTGACATGGCTACATAACATTATACTGCGTGAATTCTAACAATGTTCACAGTATATGCCGCAAACTGTTTGCAATTATATGATAATTATTGGTCTTCCCTTTCCCCCATAGGAAAATCGTGACGTATTCTGCCGTAATAAAGGAGTGTTCATTACAGCAAACACACGCACGGTTTCCCTCATACTGCGCATGCGCCCACCAGACTTTGCCCCTTCCTGACCCCAGTGATCGCTCGCTCTTCCCTTCCACTACTACAGTCGAGTCAACTGCCAGAGGAACTCTGTGGTAAATTATTTAAACAACCAACAACCAAAAAAACTCATTTAAATGTCATGGTGGCAAAAACAGTGTTTTAAAAATGCTGAAATAAAAGTTTTAACTAACGGCCAAAAGTGAAACCGGAGCGTGGTCGCAATGGAGCCGATCATACTTTATATAATTGCTGTAGCAAAAAAGGTAAATCTAGCAATTATACAAAATAAAATATGGGTCGGTGTGTGTAAACTTAGAAACACCGTCGGGGTTAGATGCTATTCACAAACCCCTCAAGCTTCACTCTCAGGGTTTATGTAGCATCTAATCCCTCGGGTCTGCGTAAACTTCTTGTTATGCACACCGACCCATACTTTATTCTATTTTTTATACTAGTTTTTTTTAAATCGGCATTACTATTGTATGGCACTCAGGGCATTCTGTTTCTGTCATGGAAAATCCAGTTTGAAAACTAAGAGAACCCCATTTATTAATGTTTGACATTCTACTATTTCCATGTTGGTGTGTTATGGTATGAATAGTTTTAATTAGACACCTTGTGTTTCGATATTTTGACAATTGCATTCCTGAATAGTTCCTCTGGTGGATGATGAGCAAATATTGCAAGAGGCACAAATCCCATTTCATTACTGTTATGCTCCAGTCTTACTGCTACACACAGACATCAGACACAGAGTAGCAGATGTCTGTTCCTGCTAACTGACCATTTTGCCCATTGCTAATCATAGTGCTGGCTACCCGAGCAGTCATCTGCGCTGTGATAAAGGCTAGCCATTCCCTTGTATAACATAATGTTTTGATATTGTCGTTTGCAATTTGCTCATCAGCAAGTATGCAAAGCAGTGAATGGTCACAGCTAATGACAACTTACATCCACAGTGCCCACTGGATACTTCTATAACAATGGCGAGTACAACTGTATATTTTGTACGCATGCAAGCACAATGTGTCACTATTGCTCCGTCACATCATACAGCATAACAGCTGCATTCCTCTTTGAATTCCAACAATGTAAATGTTAATTGTAAGCACATTTACAAACGTACAAGTTGCATGCTTTCCTCAACTAAGTACGTCATATGTAAGCATTAATCACGGAGACAGAAGGGCATTGCACAGAAATTAATGCATGGTTGGGGGTGCACGAGACTGAAGGCAGAGTGCTTCCCACCCCCCAACCATGCATTAATTCCTGGGAAATGCCCTCCTGTTGAGGTGATTAATGTACTTGTAACATGGCAAGTGCAACATGGGCATTCCTCAGATCGGTGATATGACTACTGGAACTAGTGAGATCGTTGATGACGGTTTCACTGACTGCTGAAAAATAAAATAGTACTGCCCACACGCAGCCACTTTCTCCAATACTGCATGTTGGTTTTGTTACCCTTCAGATGTAGCCGTGCATATCTAGAGAACTAATGCACGGCTATGTTCGGGTCATGTCACTCATTTGCTCCAATCGGTGTGTAGTATTTACGTAGTACTACTAATGCCATGTTACAAGAATGATTAATGCATGGTTGTTTATTTTCATACCAAAAAAGGGTGGAATATCTGGATAATCGTGCATGTTAAATTGCATTTAAATCTCAACTGTGAACAAAACTTAGATTGCATAGTTATTTGTCTTATTTTATTACAACACAGATCTGAACTAAAATTCTGACAATATTCTCTCTGTAGATAGTGGCCAGTATTCTACAACACGCACATTAATTGGAGACAACTCTCGTTCAGGAATGTGAGGATGTCGGATGCGATGACCAAGTTGAGGCTGAAGTGAAATGCCAAACGATCAACACAGACTTCACCACCCATCACTCGGAATTCCATGGTGCAAGTCCGAACCACAGACCTACTGATAACTCACAATAACTGGACATAGGCAAAGAATGTAAGTAACCACAGGTGCGTACCTTTACATTGTTACTGTGCATAAGCCATGTGAGTATATCCTATGTTTTTGTAAAAAAAAAAAAAAAAAGTACACTACACTAGAACATGGCTCGACTTGATAATGAATACCAGTGACTTGAGGTAATGCCTGACGTCGGCGGTGCACTGACTCAAGTAAACCGGTTCGACATGTATGAACTGTTAAGCAATATAACATGACCTAGTGTGGGTGATAGCAGGATTTGCACACATACAAAGTACTTTGCTTACGATGCGCAGCAGAGTGAGTAAACTACACCAGAAGTTGGAAAATCTTGCCATCACCCACACAGTGTTGTGATATACTGCCAGTATACAATGTGGGAAGAGAATTTTTTTTTTTTTTTTTTTTTTTTAGTTTTGCATATTGTGGTTATCATGAGAAAAATATGCATCTGATATCATGATTGTCTGGCACTTGTATGGTGGGTTGATGTCATGATTTACACTTTTTAAATGTTGCCAGTCAGCAAATCAGGAACCAGTATGTTCTTGCCCATTGTATAATTAAAGCAATAATGCCCAAACAGGGTGTATGTCGTGCTGGGATAACAAGTAGGGTATGCATCATTTACAGTGCACTGTAGATACGGATGGTGACCAGACTACACGGGCCTAGCAGTCATGAGCGCTCCAAAACTTATATATTTACATAGACATCCTAGGAAATGCTTACTCTGGTTGGGGGGGGGGACAACATTTTCAGTATGGATGCTGCCACTTTCCTTACTTAATCACCAACTAAACAGGAATATGTACTCAATGACAACAAGTCACAACAGGGCAGAAAATGACAACATGTCAGGGGAGTAGTACTGTAACATACCATAAGGTGTTACCCAAAACACTCATCATTCTCCTGTATATTGCCATTTCCATTGCTTGCCCTACCATCACCATCGCCCCCTTCAGCACTCGCAGTGAGGTACAGCTCGAACATGTAAGGTTGAACAGTGCAGAGGTTAAACACCAGTGAACGTCGAGCAAATTGTATGCTAGGCTCATCATCCACTGCTGATGTACCAGAATCAAGCGAGGCGGGACTACTGGCATCAGAAACATTTACATCAAACACAAAGATCGATACTACTGTCACTGCTTGCGTAAGTGGCAGCCATAGCAGTGCACGACTCCATAGGAGTACTTGACTATCAAGTTCACTGCACAGCACAGCAGCTTCCACACTGCCTTGCTCTGCACTGGACACATCGTCAGGAGCAGAGGACTGTAGCTGCGACACTTCTATAGCAACACTCTAGCAATGGCAGACATTACTTGCTACTACTGTAAAGTCAGGATCCTCCAACATAAATACTGCATCAAAGCAGTCATCCGATTGGCAGTTAACACCAAACCCTGCATTCTCAAGAAATACAGGGATTTCATAATAAACGGTACCTGCAGTTTAGGTTTCTGTGCCACTGCCAGCTGTCACTGAAACTATTAAATCAGTCACTGTGTCATCAGGACCAACAACAGCACCCCCTGACAACGGAGAATACTAACAAATTGGGAACCAACCATCTACATACACAGCATGCCTTGGGGGATGGAGTATCAAAGTATGTGGAGGCTTGGGTAATTGCAATATTGTCACCTTCCACATTACCAAAATGAGAAGACACCATGGCTTGCCCCAACTTCTCAGTGGTATCACTATCAACACAGGCACACCCAGGCTGTGCTTGTGTGTATAAAAACAGCTCAAGTGCTGCACTGTGAAATCCATGAATGCTGCCCTTCCATTTACAAAAAAAGCTGTCCAATACAAATTGTGCTGAAAGTCCACTGTACTATTCAATTTATGTAGAAATACTCAACAAGCAGCATAAAAACTCTGAAACAGCCACTCTGTGTCAGCTATATACAGGTCACACTGCGTCATGCTTGTGACGATCCTAACCTCATGTAACAAATGCATGACTACAGTAGCATGACTGGCTCGGAGGCATGGGCAAGGCGTGGGCATGAGAGGAAAAAAAAAAGTTTTCTACAAGGATTAAAGCACAATTCTAGTGAGGGGACCTTGCGATTCATCTTGCTAACTCATCTTCTATCGATACCTGTGAGAAGGGAAGGTAGGGAAAAAATGGCAGTGGCTTTTTAATGAGTTGCTTAACGCATGAAAAAACAGGATGAAAAAATTCTGAAAAAGAAATTTTTTCTTTAGCTCAATCAGTTTTATTTAAACAGCACTTAAGAACACAAAGCACTTCAAGAAGGTCCCAGAGGGTGTACAGCAGTTTAGCTAAACAAATCATACTGTGTACAGTCAGGGTTTGTTCTGCATGGATTTCCATGCCAGCTGAAACCTTGCTGTACGCTGTACCATGGTTCAAAGGTCAAGGAACTCAGTTGTACCCTTCTGTGGTACAAGGTTCCAGCTGACTGGAAATACGAGGCAGATGGTGTTTCACAGTGCTGTCCCACGCACAGCAATCAGTTCAAGTTCTGAAATGAAACCACTAGCATGTTCGCTGCTGCGGTAGAAGTGCTGTGAAAAATTTTTTTTTCCCCCTAAATAAAACTGAAAAAAAAAAAAAAAAAAAAAACACACACACACACACACTAACTATAAAAAATACTGGTTGGGCAACCATGTGCTCAACCAGCCTGCACTGCAACCTCAGGCTTATGATTACATCAGACCTCTCGAGTTTTGGTCTCAAGGTCTAAAGTAATCAGAACCCCTCTGTGGAAACACGGGCTGGTTGTGCATGGTTGCCCAAACAGTACTCTCATTATGTAGCATGTCATGAGATACAGATTAGTAGTAGTAGTAGTAGTAGTACTGTAGTATATTTTGGTTAGTATGTGACCTTGCCCAGGGGCTCAGGCTGCCTGACAATGCATAAACAAAGCTAACTTGAAATCTGCAACATAGAGAGAAATAAAAATTGACAGCAGCAAATACAGCTTTTTTCAGCATTTGTTTTTTGCACGGATGTCATTTTAGTTTTTTTTTGTGCAGATGTTATGCCTGATAATACTAGGCTTAACATCTATGCAGAAACAGTTAGGAAAGATGCCATAAGACACAAAATAGATTGCACAATTGCAGTCTTACACTGCACGCATGCAGCATTTACTGTATGTGCGCAATTTGTTCCACATTTGAAAATCCGGACCGGCTCAATATGTTGCACAAATAGATAACTTCTATGCACAGATTGAGTGGATCCAGCCATGTAAGTGACACTAAAACTCCCATGATCAAAGGGTTCAAAGAAATTGAACAGTGTGTGAAGGAAGGAGCAAACACTATACAGTAGAGCGACATTAGGTGCATAGGAAAAATAAGTATGAAAGGAACAACAATTCTTACAGTGTCATGAGTGAGGTCTGCTGGATCCAGAGACATCTTTGCCACCGCTCGTGTGGCATCCTTGCCCACAAGTGCATTGTATGGGGCACCTTTTGCATAGAACTCTGTTGAAAAATAAAAAATTTGATCACCTGTAGCAATTCACTGTTCTGAACAAAACAAAGATCTAGAATAACACAGAAATGGGGCAATGCACCGAAATGGTAAGTTTGGTGTATCCACACCACTCTAGAAATAATGTATACCAATTCAATTATTCTGTTGAATAAGAGCGCTGTATACATAATTAAAAAAAAAAAAAAAAAAAAAAAAGTAGGACACCATGATCACAAGGTGGATAATAGCACAAATAAACCTTAGAAATAAAGTGTTTGACTATAAACCTCACAGCACTTCTCCCAAATGGTGGTGAACCTGTGTGTAAGCAGAGGCCCACGGAAATGAGACCAGGCAATGGATGAAGCATCTTTTACAATGCCGTTTCGTTAGCAAAATAGTCAGGATTACCAAGCAGGATGGCATCAGCTCAGATTGATTATAAGATTTCAGGTATCAGTGGTGCACCCACACTGTTACATTAACACTTGGGAGACAACATGTCTAGTGTCCTTACTTGGTCAATGAAAATAAAACAATTCAAACTACTAGGGGCCTACTGGCTGTATGGAACTCCCATTGAAACACAAGGCTCTGCAATTTGACAGTGATGGTAAAAGTTCTCAAGCAGCAAGACCTATCCCATAGCACAACCTTACATATCAGCTGCCTGGAACAAACTGCCTCCTAGGGCTCAGAAGAGACCTTATATACCGACCCAGGGATCACCTGGCCACTAGCCAATTTATTTATTTAGCTTTTGTTAATCAGGTAACTACACTAGACAACACACATGCCCATTTTCAGGTACAACCCGGACAATCACCAGACTACACTAACTGATCCAGAAGCAAACGGGTTAATACCTTTTATTGGACCAACAGATGTTACAAAAAGAAACATCTATCCACAAAACTTTGGGGATGGTGGTGGTGGATGGGGAGGAGGGGAGGGTGGTCCTACAGGGGAACCCGGAGACTCTGGAAAGATGGTCTAGAAAGAGGAAGCTGAGGTTCAATGCAGGGAAATGCAAGGTACTCCACCTGGGGGCCAGAAACCCGGGCCAAGTGTACACCCGGGGGGGGGAGGGGAATGCTACCTGGGAGTGGTGGTGGATGTCAAGATGAACAACTCGGAGACTTGTAGGAGGGCAGCAGCCAGGGCCAACAGGATGCTGGGATGCATCGCTAGGGGGATCACCTCCAGAAGGAGGGAAGTAATACTCCCTCTGTATAACTGCTTGTTGAGGCCGCACCTGGAGTACTGCATGCAGTTTTGGAGGCCACACTTAAAGAGGGACATTAAACTCCTGGAGAGGGTCCAGAGGAGGGCAACCAAAATGATTTGGGGCTTGGGAGACAGGATCTATGAGGAGAGGCTCTAAGAGCTAAATATGTACATATTGGAAGAGAGAAGGGACCGGGGGGACATGATAGAGGTCTTCAGGTACATGAAGAGGGTAAATAGGGGAGGAACAGTCAGGCTGCTTCGAAGGAAGGAGGGGGCCACTAGAGGGCATGGGTGGAAGCTGGAGGGGGGAAGATTCAAGGGAGAAAGGAGGAGGTGCTACTTCACTGAGAGGGTGGTGGAACCATGGAATGCGCTGCCTAGGGGGCTGGTGGAGGCAGAGACGGTGGAGGGGTTCAAGAGGGGGTGGGACAGGTACAGGGGAAGGGTTCTGGAAGCAAAACCCAATGTAGCAAGAATATCCAGAACTGGGAAGGGAGAAGCCAGAGAAGGCGAGGGTGCAGCAAGGTCAGCACCCAGGGTGGGGGCTGACCAAACGAGCAGACACGAAAGACCATTAGGCCTATTCTGCTGGCATTTTAGTATGTTAGTATGTTGGTATGTTGGTAACTATTTGCTTCTGGATCAGTTCTTACAAGGACCAATACAGCAACTAATCTATTTCCGTAAGTCAGACTACACTAATTAATACAAAATACCCAGAGACATTTTAAAATATGCCAGATTTTAAAACAGTTTCTCCTGGATGTAAACACTACAAAACTCACAAACTCAACAGAAACATACAGACAAAATTAACCAGAAAGCCTTACGCGACTTTTCTATTCCAGTAATTGGAATCTAGAGGCTGCATTGTGCCTGTACAAGCCCCTTTAAAGGGAAGGTCCCCTCAACCTTTTATTCCATTTCCCTGTGTAATCTGTAGGCATGAACAAGGATTGCCGATTGCACCATCCTAATTTAATCAGGATTTAAATGTAAATGAAGGTACTTAAATCTGGTGTGATAAAACTGCTTGACTCCATTGCAAAGGTCATGACCCGACTCATGTAAGGCATGCTGGAATTTTATGACATTTTAATACTAAAGCCTACAATAGTTATACTGTATTGCTCAGTGTTCTTGCTGTCCTCGGCAGTCCCTATGTTCTTGTCTTATGCTAACATGAAACTTTTCAAGGCACAGTAAGGGCCCCAGCTTTTTTTTTTTTTTTTTTTAGTAGTAGTTTAAAGTGTACCAGAGTTAGATAAAAAATGCTCTTGGCCAGCGGCTGGATTTCCACTTGCCACCAGCAACCCGGGTTTGTTAAGCGGACTCGGGTGGCTGGAAGGAAAACTCGAGCATCCTAGGGACTGTTAGCCTTCTCTGGGAGAGGACAGTATCCACGGCTTGTCTGACCCGTGGAGACCCGGTATAGCAAGCTGGTAGGACAGATAATGGGAGCTGTGTGGTGGACGTCGGCACAATGCCTTGACGTCAAGGCACACACCACACAGAGAGAAACAGGGAAAAAGCACCGTCGGAGCATGGGTAGATGGAGATCTAGTGCCAGCCCTGATTGCACCTGCCTGCCTGACCACCGGGGGACCCGATAAGAAGATATCGGAGTGTCTGGGCCCCACCCGTACCCACCTGGGGGATACAGCCACAGGTCCATGGGAGAACCCCCGGAGATTCGGGTAAGTCAGTCGTGGGGGGAGGGGACACAGTCTCCTGAAGAAGCACAGCTCTGGGATGGGAATAAGAAGGAGAAATAGAAAGTTTAAAAAAAAAATGCTATTAAATAACACAGGAACTTCACAAGACATGTAAAAGAACTGAGAGTATAACTTCTGCTGACTTGTGCAGGTATGTATCAGCTCCCATGATGCCTTGCATGCACGAGGTCATGACATTTGCAATGGAGACAAACAGATTTTCAAACCAGGGCAAAACAGAGTGAAGCAACCTCATTTATATTTAAATTAGGGTGAAATTAAGGGGATGCACGAGAGGGAAATCGTTGTTCATTCCTATAAACTACACAGGTATACAGGAAATAGGTTGAAGGGGCTTTCCCTTTACTGAGGAGCTGGATGCACCATCACCTAAGGAACCAAATACATGCCGCCCCCTCTACGGTTGAAGATACACAGCTTGGTTCTACACTGCTCTTTCCTCTTTGCCAATCTTCCATTTGTGTTTTCATTTTTTTTTTGGGGGGGGGGGGCTTCGTCCCCATGGGCACCTTTACCTGATCCATTTATTTATTTATTTAAAAAGAATGTAAGTTGCTCTGGGTCCAGGTAATTCCACCCAAGTCACTGGCAATCTCTGACCTTCCCAGTACTGCAATAGCTATGGCAAACCAGTGCTGCCTGCCTTACTGGTCACCAGATGAGCACCCCGACCACTGCGGAGTGGAGGGACAAACTGGTGGGCAGGATGCTTGGTCCACATCTTCCCCTTACTCCCACCAACCTTCTGGACCACCAGGTCTGCCTATTCTGCAAGCACTCACACAACAGAGTGAGCCAGGAATGCAAAATAACCCACCCACTAATGTGGCCATACTCATGCTCCTTTGCTTAGCTGGCTGAGTGCCCATGGCAACTACCCCAGCCGAGCAGTTCTAAATATCACCACCATTTTTACTGCAACCCCACCAAGGATCCCAATGGAAAATGGTGGAGACAATGACAAAAACTCTGGTCAGAGCCAAAACGGCTGCTAATGCATTAATGTGACAAGGGATATAGAATTATTGTGTGGACTGGACAGTAATGAACAGTGATGCGCACAGACACACATTAAGCAGCCCCCCCCCCGCTCTCCTCCACATGTTTAAATTCAGATACAGTCATATTAGTTTCCTGCAGTAACACAACATAAGCCCTCATTTTCCCGATGCAGACCAATACGCTTTGCATTTAAGCTTCTTACAGTTCAAAATGTTTAAAGCTTTATTTATTCTATATGCTCTGCAATTTCAATTGGGTAGGCCACCCTCCTCACTCCTGGAGGTGCTGCGCCCATCTGATTAATAGACAGCACTCTGGCTAAAGCTGTGTGTCCCTGCAGGAAAAAAAATGGTGCCGACTTGCCTGGTTAGACCAGCACAGAAATAAATAATTTTACAAACCCCTTGCACAGACCAACTTTATGTGATCAGCCCACAATTAAAGAGCTAGTGAAGTGCCTAAAACTAATATTAGTTTTTACAAGCAGTCAACCATTACCTTTCATATTTGAGGTACTTTTTGTTTACCCTTTGTTTAATTAGAAAATTGTTTGCCTAATGTTAGTAGGTGTGATGTGTGGAGCAACACTCTGCCTGGCAGTGGACATATCCGTCTCTATTGCCCCCCAGATCATCATCAGCACTGTGACCTCACTGACTGACATCACTGCTGCTCAGGAACAGCTACTTAGTGGCTGCCATGTCAGTCACCAGTGATGTCACTGTCAGTGAGATCACAATGCTGATGATGCCATGGGGAGGGAAATAGAAATACTGTATATATGTCAGCTGGCAGGCTAAGAACTGTTCTACATGCCCAGTACAATATTATCACGTAGATGATTTTCTAATGAGCAAAAAGAAAAATACTTCAGAAACAAAAGTCACAACTGACGTCTTAAAATTTGTATTATTTTCCTGTCTACCTGTTTTGGCTCCACTAACGCTTTAAACAATTTACAAACCCCTTTGTAGTTTACAAACTACTCTCCATTGGGCTTGACCAGCCCAAGCTTGGATTATTTATAAATCCCTTTATAATACCAGTTCACCACAGCACCCTTCCCACTGTAGGTGGTTCCCCCACCAGACAGTGATCATCCTGATAGGGATTTAAAAATGGCACCTTCCCGAGAAATATGCCAACAAGATCTCATCTCAGTCCTTCTCCTCCCCCAAGAGCACACTGGGCTAGTGAACGTGGCACTGACAGCTCAAGAGTGTGCATTCTAATGTAGCTTGAAGGAGATTTAAATCTTCCCCCTGCTTTCTAGTTTCTGATTTTACTCCCAGATACTCTCAGACTGATGAGTTCTTTGCTACATGAGTCTCCCCCCCATTCAGAAGAACCCTGACTGAGCAAGCATGAGAGAGAGAGAGAGAGGGAGAGAAGAGGGGCATCTGCAGTTCAAAATCAGTTTAGATGTCTATAGTTCCCTCACACAAATCAATACAAGCCCCACTGGCTCTAGCTACTAAGTTTTAAACCCACATTAATGCCAATTTATACACTACTGAGTGGGACTTAAAAAAAAAAAAAAATAATAAATCTAAGAATAGATTATAGCGATTACAAGAAGGTGTTCATGCAGTTATCCCCCTCAACAATATGGAATGGGCAGACAGTGGTGTTTCTTCAAAAATGCCTCTACTGAAAGCAGTAAAATATCAATGCACAACATGTAATTATTTTACGTTTTTTTTTATTTTTTTTGGCTAAGCAATCTAGTTTTTCTTATTGTACAAGTAATGTATCAAATAATAACTAATATTTGAAATACGGTCAATGCATCAGGTAAAAATATTCATATGAGTTTTGCCCCGTTTTGTTCTAGTTCCATTTTCCATATGGATGGTCCCCCCCTCCATATGGATGTTTTTGACATTGGACTACCGAAAGTTTGGAATTGGGCTGTTTGAACAGACGTAGTGGTAGTTCCTTAGCACAAAGTCAGCAAGAGTTGTTGGAAAATGAACAAAGTTCTTCCATTTCAAATTGTGAAACGCTGGCGACAGTCCTCGGCAGTTTGGCTCGGAGGCACAGAGCAAGAAAATAGTGTGGGGGGTTGCAACATCACTGTTCTCAGTGGAGACAATGCAGAGACATGTGGTTCAACTCCACTTCATGGAAGAACACAGGCTGTGGTGCATTTGGTATCCAGTCACTTGCTTCCACAGCCCCGTTTCTCTTCTACCTCTGAGCCATATGTCAGCATAGCGATCACTATGCAACCATAAAAATGATCCTCAAACCCAGAAGACCAGACTCCACTTCCACTACAGTCAGGGTGGAGGGGCTATCAACACTGGCCAAAAGCAGGGGCAGGGGCAATGGAAGAGCCCCTTCCCAGAACTCCATCACAGGGCTTCTTCTAAGCCCCAAATTCTGGACACTTTCTATCCCGAGCCACCAGGCAAAATCCCAAATACCATCTGAGCCTGGACCCCTTTTCAGGCAACTTGGGATCCCAGCCACCCACACAAGCCAGGACAGCTACCCAGGACCCATTCCAGAAAGATAAGTGCCTTTCCTATTTCTTTAATTTAGCCTGCGCCTACAAGGGAGGGCCTTCTTGAAACATCCACGCTTCCCAACAACACTCCCACTACTAAAATCCCTCCAAATCTAAGAGTCCAGAAGGACCCCTCTGTCACTATGAACAGCCTACCAGTAGAGGTACTGAATGCAAAACAGTACTGATGTTTAAGGTAAGCTAGAAAAATTTCTGCTTTCAAAGGGGAACCACAGGGTACTCTGGTATAATGGTTAGGGAAATTTATGAATTACAACGTTTTTGGGGTGTTAAGCTTTCCAGAGGACCCAAAACATCTAATATTTTTCCCCATTAGTTTAAGATTCCATCCCGACACAACAATCTAACGGAGCAATATATACAGCTGATTTTTGGATCTTATTTCCAAACCACTGTCATGCTGCAATGGACCTATATAGTATTAGACAATCACCATTTCTTGTACTGTTAATACTCATTTATATTGTGTTACGTACACTTTCATATTGGCTTTTTTTTTTTTTTTTAATGACTGTATACTGATGTAACTGCTTGTAATGGGACACCACGGGAAATGGGCCACTGGCTCAGTGCATTCTGCAATCATCCCTGTATATTCAAAACACTAAACGTATTATTATGTTGCACAGCATACTTATTAATCCCCACATAGGAAGTCTGTGGGTGGGGAAGGGCAGATCTGATGGACCTGAAGTCCCTGATGACCTTAAATTCTGCTTTACAACACTATGGCCAATCAGGGCACTGGATCTTTGGGAATGCTGGGATTCAGTCATCTGAAGCATCTGTAAGGACTGCTTTAAAGTTTTCTTCCTGTTAGCTGCCAAGCCAGTCAGTCAGGTAGTAACGGCAATAAATGTCACGTGACTGAAGCCTTTGCAATCCCCTTTGGGCAAGGTATGCCAATTGCTCAATAAAGCCCCAAGTCTCAGGAGAGTTAAAAAACTGATGGAAGAATGCTGCAACATTAGTAAGAACGAGAGGACCACAACCACTGTATGTGTCTATTTCACATTTGAAAATGGCTTGGATAAAATGGAGCCATCTGACGGGCTGGAAGGCGTGCTGAAATTTTCCGTAACTGCACAATGGTCACAAAATGTTCTTCAATTATTTCATTACTCTGAAACATTACAGCCCTTTTATAGCACACAGTAAGCACAATCTGCAGACTGCAGTCACTGTGGAACATTTCTCAGACATCTGAGGCATGCTGTATTCCTCACTGACAACAGACCTGGTCACATGTTACTGTTCACTTAGCTCACCTGCCCCAGTGACAATACAGGTGCAATGCCTGCATGCCAGAATATTTAGTTCATTTGAAACTTCACTGAAATTGTGTACACCATACTATACTGAAACAGTGAATGCATCCCCCCCCCCCCACAAACTGCTTTGCTTGATTCCTTATCCTGCCTCCAAGAATCCCTTCATCAACAAGAAACTCAATCTTTGTAATGTTCCCAAAAAATAATCTATGAGGTATGTTTAGGCAAATTTGAAAAATATAGCCAATTAAACATTTAATAATGAATTAAGAAAACATCCAGTAGTGGCTGGGCAAAATGTGGCAGGGAATCCCCAACATCCCCATTTCCTATTTATGATGTTTGCAATGCATTCACTCGCACAGTTATGTGGTGTCAGAAATATATCTTTGTTTCATGGACTGCCCCATGGTCCGGAGGTAAGTGCAGATGCTTGCCATGCCATCAACCTGAGTTTGCAACCCTCACCTCGGATGTCGCGTGTCGAGACTCAGAGGTTAATGCGAGTGTCCATTCCGAATGCTCCATACCTCAGGCAGAGCAGGTGGCTCCTGCTGCTACAGCTTCCTTGGGGCTGCCAACCTGAAGGGATTTATGTGGAGAGTAATATGTGGCTTGTTGCAGGGGTATGGCTCTCACTACAATCTGAGCTGCTTACAGCTGATACAAAAGTGCCAGGACATCCGGCCCCATGCCAGGGAAAGGACCAGTGTGAAGTGGTGTCTGACTAGTATGTCTCTACTACAGGCTTGGCCTCACTGGGAGAGGTGTCTGGGGAGAAAATGATTGCAGCCTATGCAGATGATTCAACCATGTTCCCTCTCTCAGCTATGGTGCTCGGACCACCAGGTCATTCTCTTCCCCCCCCCCCTTGCTTGGATGCTTCCTGTGGGCATTTTTTACCCAGCAAGACTACCCCACCTGGATGGTGACATCCAGGGAGAACAGGTAGTAGTGGGTAACTGAGGCTGATGGTGTCCACTCCAGAGGTGCAAAAGGCAGGCCTGTAGAATGGCCTGAGGAGGGTGCCTGGCCTCGCCACAAAAGGCAAAAACAATGTAAATAAAAAACAAAACCCTGTCTTCATACAGTCAGGGAACTGTAGAGGGAGCCTCGAAGACCATACCTGGAGCAGCTGCACAGTACACAAGCAGAATCTGAAGTACTGCAAATAGTAGCAGATTTCCCTCCAGTGCGTTATTTTATTCAGAATAATCATTATTCTGTATAAGTATTCTGGCCATGTAAATGGTATTATTCTGAATACCAGTATTCCAAATAACACAGTAGGAATATTCCACTTATATTCCAAATACCAGGAATATTCCACTTGTATTCCTAATACTAGTGGAAAACTAATAAAATGCAGAAGGTGAATATACTGCTGAGGGTGCTTTATGTCATGCAGATGCTGCAACTGTGTCTCACTAGAGCGGACTATGAAAGAGAATTGAGAGAGCCTTCTCGGCTTTCCTTGGTGGAGTAGCCAATCCCAGGTCAGCATCAAACATCTTCAGGTGGACACTTCAAAGGGAGGACTGAACTTTCCAGATCTTAACATTTTTTTTTTTTTAGCCATACGACACTGGTATATTAGTGACTGGGTGCATAGACCACCTGCAGCATGGTGGACAGATTTGGAGGAGCTGTCTTGCTGGTGTAGACTTTCAGCCTATCTGGCAAAGGGGAGCCATAGAATTTATAACAGGTTGGCTGACAAAAATCCCCTAGTTGACTGTTATCCAGGACTGGAAGCAGATCTGGAAATTATCAGGAGCACAGCAGGAACAAACCCTGCTGCTCCCCATTACTGGTAACCCATTTTTTGTAGTGGCAACGGGAGATGGTGGGTTCCAGCAGTGGGAGGCAGAGGAGTTAAATGTATATGGGATTTGTATGTGAGGGATCAACTGGGTGCGTTTGAGGAAGTTAGGAAGGGCCTGGGACTCCCAGCTGCGCATCACCTCCACTTTCTGCAGGCGAGAGCCTACACTAGCACACTTCAAAGTGCTCTGGTCTTGGAATCACCCTTATCCCGTGTAGAACACCTAGTTCTGGTGTCGGGGAGGGATGCGAGGGGTTTGACTGGATGGCAGCGCTATTGGATAGGAAGTCTTTCCCGGATTATACCCAATAAACTAACGCCCAGTGAGAGCAGGACCTTGGACTGACAATTCAGGAGGAGAATCTACTTATGATGCTGCAGCTCCACAGGGGTATACTAATTTGTAATGGGTATCAGGAGTCCTTCTTTAAATTCCTGCCCTTCCATTATGGTGAACAAATTGAATCCTGTGGTTTCCCCCCCCCCATCTGTGGGAGGTGTACGGCTTACCTGGGTACCTACATTCATTATTTTTGGATGTGTCCAGTGTTGTAGAAATTCTGGGATGATGTTGTGCTGGAGCTGGGGACTCTGCTGAGTAAGAGGCTTCTGATGGACCCGACCCTGTTTGGTGTAGAGGACAGGGGGGAGGAGGGCTGGGACCTCTTGCCCAAGTGGGCTCAGGTGCTGCTGGCCTTGGCTAGACATTGCATATTGAACAGCTGAGTCTCAACTGTGGCACCAGCAGTGGAGATCATTACCTATCCAGACGTTGGCATTGGAATGCATGTTCTACCCGACCAGAGATAGGGAGGGGATATTTTAGCAGGCCTGGGGACCCTTTGCAAACTCACTGACATCGGGGGAAGCACAAGCCCTCAGAGAGGGACTTTAATGAATGGTGAGACTAGGGATTAGGAATGAACTCACACTTGCCCAAAAGATCGGGGCTACAGCCCCGTACCCATTCTGTAATTATGGAATAATATGATCTGGCACGGTGAATGGATTCATGATTAATATAACTTATTTATATTTTTAGACCATCAACCACTGTCACCTATTTTTTTGTTTTTATTTAGCAGAAATTGAATCAGATCTATACTAGATGTTAATTGTTTGTTATTGTTGTTTGCTTGACCGGTATGGCATAGCCTCAAAAAGAATAATGAGATGTTGCCATTTTATGTACTACATGTCAGTGTTCATAAAATTTTAATAAAAATACTTAGCAAAACAAAAATGCAGAAGGCATAGTATTTGGAATATGCCCAAGTGTATGGAACTCTCCTCCAAAGGGGGCTTTACCTTTATGGCTCCCTTGCACTCACACACCAAAGATGCCAGTCACCCCTGATTGAGCCAATGCATCAGAGTTCCCAATTTGACCCGGATCTTTCCTGCTCACTGCCCCATTGAAACCGATGTGAAGGCACACCCACACAGGACTGGTTTGGGACTTAAACTAGTGCTCAACCACCAAGTTGTGTGTGAATAATGTCAGTTTTAAAAGGACTGCTACTGAACTTCAAAGTGGCAGCCATTTTCATCGCCTCTAATGTAAGCTGGCATGGTGATGTGGTGACTACGCGATCAACCAGGGTCGGATATGCTGCAGGAGAAAGCCTGAAGGTGAAGGACTTTATTAATTCAGGTGCCTTTGTACCAACCAGTCACCAGTCAAGTGACAAGCCCCCTGGACTGCTTAGAGTCACTGGCAGCTCCACCAACCAGTCAAGGGTTGCAGTTCCCCAGTACACAGCAGGAGCCATTTCAGACACAAATCAGTTAAGAGTGTGGCAGCTGTGCAGACTGGTGCCTCTGTGCTGTTGGAAGAAACAGCTCGAGTTGCTGCATCACAGAGAGAGACTAGGTCGGCTAGAGACAGGGAGAAAAGAGAGAAGCAGAGTTCCAACTACTAAGAGAAAAAGGTGGCCATCGCATGCTATGGGCCTCAGGAAAGCAAAGTAGAAGGCTGCCGCAACTCAGACACTTTTGCTGTGTTGTGGCCAAAGATCATGACCGAACCCACCTAGCTAGCACATACGAACATACGAAGAAGCCAGCAGAAGAAGGCCATTTGGTCGATCAAGTCTGCTCATGCTGCAGGGTCCACAGCTTGAGCAAATGTCCCTGCCCTCCCTCCCCACTCCTCCCATCCTCCCTACCCATGATCCTTACCTTGCCACATGCCTATTCCAGCCTCTCTTAGAGCTGCCCACTGTCTTCAACAAAATGACCTATTCCAGAAGCACATTAAAAGTGTCCACAACCCTCTCTGTGAAGAAGTGCTTCCTGACCTCCCTCCTAATCCTCCCACCCTCCAGCTTAAGACTGTGCCCCCTCATGTTATGGTTGCCACTCAGCTTAAAGAGACTCTCCTTATCAATCTTATTTATCCCTTTCAAGTACTTGAAGGTCCCAATCATGTCCCCTCTCACTCTCCTGTCTTCCAGGGAGTATATGTTCAGTGCCCTCGATCTCTCCTCGTATGCCTTACCCTGCTGAGCTGCCTGAAGCTACATCCCTCGGGACTGAATACCAGAACGTACTGGAAGGTGCAGAGACTCAGGTATTCACAGGAGGAGCTGCCCTGTGGTCTGGGAAACTATGCGTAAGCCTAGGGCTTGCCCTGCAGCATCAATCTTTATCATAGCTGGGAAGCATTTAATAATGGGCTAGGTCATCCTTTCGGGATTTATAAATACCTAATTAGTTAGCTAGCTAACTAACTAGTTACTTAGTTATGAGCATTGGGGTTTGGGGATTCATTTTATAAAGCATTGCTAACCTGTTTAAATGCACCACTGCCAGCCAATCACATATAACATCATCAGGCTTACAGTTTCCACGGCTGGGTACCACTGAAACACCAGAAGCTGCCTATCAGTAAACTGGGTTAACACTGGTACCAGTGGGACGGAGGCTAGCGAACCCAGTACATGTGGGCCAGAGAAAGCTACTGCACTGTGCCTGTGTGGAGTGAGAGTGAGCACAGCTGTAGGTTGAGCCTAGGTGGCCACGTGATGTACAGCCCGAGGAGCATTATTTTGGCAGTGCCTTGTAAAGTGATGTAGGCTGGGCCTGGGAGGGCATGTGATGTACAGCCCGAGGAGCACTATTTTGGCAGTGCCTTGTAAAGTGATGTAGGCTGGGCCTGGGAGGGCATGTGATGTACAGCCCGAGGAGCATTATTTTGGCAGTGCCTTGTAAAGTGACGTAGGCTGGGCCTGGAAGGGCATAGTGGCATTGTAAGCAGGGAATGCCAAACACGAGACACCCCCGTGTCACAGCACACTTGCACATAAATGCACTGATCATGTGCATGACATCTGATACATTCTTACCACTGTACGTATCAGAATGAGGATTCACCCACCAAATAGTAAAATGCCTCCCGGGTTAGCACATCTGGTCTTAAAGAATAACTGTACTGTCAAAATATGTAAGTGAAGCACGAGAAAAAGAATTATAGATGGAGGGAGTGCACCTTTCCTCTTCATGCGAGACACTCTTATTCTGTGAAGAACGTCTCATGCATAGATGCCCTGAAAATGGGCATGTTCAGGTAAGATTTTTTAAACAAGTAATATATTATTGATCAAACTCAATCAATGGTACATTAATACCACGGCAGAGACCAATCTTACGTTTGTAAGAGTTGTCTCGTGCACATTCTTAGGGTATGAGAACCTTAAACCAAAGGTGAGGTGGAGGTGGTGGTATTAACATACAAAATAGCTTAACAAGATCAAACACCGACTTGGGGGGGGGGGGGGTCACATCAGAGGATGAATTGAAATCATTCAGGAATAAAGCAACTGTACACCCAGAAGAAGAGGGCTTTCCTCAAAATGTTGGTAACATACAGACAGTACTGTTCTTTTTTTAAGATCAAATACAGGAGCAATAAACCCAGACACATTTTACTAGTTCACTTAGTTTGTAGGAGCACAAAAAAAAGGCCGAAGCCCATGAATTAAGACATAGTATAGTAACATAGAAACATAGAAACATAGAATTTGACGGCAGATAAGGACCGCTTGGCCCACCCAGTCTGCCCATTTCCCTACCTACTGGATAAGCTGCAGATCCTAGTTAACCAGCAGCCTACTTCTTCCGACCCCAACCCCCCAGAATTGCCTTATGACTATCCCATGCATGCTTGAATTCCACCACTGATTTTGACTCCACAACCTCCTCCGAAGGCCATTCCATGCATCCACAACTCTCTGTGAAAAATACTTCTAAATTACCTCTGAGCGCTTCTCTATCTTCAAATTGTGCCTCTTGTTCTTGTACACCTCTTTTTGAAAGATGCTACCTCTTGGACTTTGTTGATTCCCTTGAGGTACTTGAAAGTTTCTATCATGTCCCCCCTCTCCCTCCTTTCCTCGAGGCTATACATATTAAGCTCCTTAAGTCTCTCTTCATATGTCCTCCGTGCAGACCCTGCACCATTTTAGTTCCTCCTCTGGACAGCTTCCATCCTGTCTATGTCTTTATGGAGATTGGGTCTCCAGAACTGCACACAGTACTCAGATGGGGTCTCACCAGCTGTCTGTACAGAGGGATAATAACTTCCTGTTTTCTACTGGTGATGCCTCTGCCTATGCATCCCAGTATCCCCCAGCCCTCCTTGCTGCCTTCACATTGCTTGCCCACCTTTAGGTCATCTGATATGACTACCCCAGGTCCCTTTCCATTTTTGTTGTTGTTAGTATCTCACCCCCCATTGTGTACTCTTCCCCTGGGTTTTTGTTTCCCAGGTGCATTACCTTGCACTTCTTAGCATTGAATCTAAGCTGCCATACATTTGACCATTCCTCTAACCTTGCCAAGTCCCTTCTCATCCTTTCCACCCCACCCTGTGCATCAACTCAGTTGCAGATCTTAGTGTCATCTGCAAAGAGACATACTTTTCCTTCCAGTCCTTCTGTAATGTCGCTTATAAAGACATTGAAGAGGACTGGTCCTAATACTGAACCCTGCGGTACCCCGCTAGTAATCCTCCTTTCTTCTGAGTGGACTCCATTTACTATTACTCTCTGTGTCCTATTCTCCAGCCAATTCTTTACCCAGGCTGTCATCTTGGGACCCACTCCCAGGCTGGCTAACTTATATATTAATCTTTTGTGTGGGACTGTGTCAAATGCCTTGCTAAAGTCTAGGTAGGCCATGTCCACAGCCCTCCCTGATCTACTACTTTGGTCACCCAGTCAAAGAAATCTATCAGATCTGCCTGGCATGACCTTCCCGCTGTGAATCCATGCTGCCTAGGGTCCCAGCCTTCTGGCCTCTAGATATGCGATACTCTTTCCTTTAGAAGTGATTCCATCATTTTCCTATCACTGAGGTTAAACTAACAGGTCTATAGTTTCCTGCTTCTGCCTTGCTCCCACTTTTATGAAGGGGAATCACATCTGCCCTCCTCCAGTCCTCGGGTACCACCCATCCTCCCATGATTTGTTAAAGAGGGTAGTCATGTGTCACTAGTTCTACCCTTTAGTTCTTTAGAATTCTGGGATGAATCCCATCAGGCCCCATTGCTTTGTCCACCTTCAGTTTTAAGAGTTCTTTCAGAACCCTTTCTTCTGTAAATGGGTGGTATCAACTTCGTATCCAGAGTGTTACTACTGTTTGTTTTATGTACCTCCCTCTTCCTTTGTAAATACTGAGCAAAAATATTTGTTTAGTATCTCTGCCTTTCACATTCTCCCTCTGCCCACCCTCCCTCCCCTTATTAAGCCTCACTATCCCTCCCTTGGTCTTCCTTTGTTCCCTGATGTACCTATAAAAGGTTTTATTCCTTCTTAACTGAGTTGGCTATCTTTTCCTCAGTTTGGGCCTTTGCTGTTCTGACTGCCTTCCCAGCCTCCTTTTGCTTTAACTGATACAGTTCTCTGTCCTGCTCCTGCTAGCATTCCTTGTACTTCCTGAATGCTTTTTTTCTTGAACCTTCACTGCCACTTCCTTTGAGAACCATAGTGGTTTCTTACATCATCTTGTTTTGTTTATTTGCTTCACACAAAGGCTCGCTACCTCTGTGATGGCAGTTTTATTATTCTCCATTGTTCTTCCACCCTCCTTCCCGTCCATTTGCTAGTGCATTCCTTAGGCACTCACCCATTTTGGCAAAGTCAGCCTCCTAAAGTCCTGTACTTTGTCTTTGTATGGCTTGACTCTATTGCTGTGTTTATCAGAACCATACTGTTCGATGGTCGCTAGTTCCCAGATGGCTACCCACTTCTACATCTGTGATCCTCTCCATCTCCATTTGAGAGTATCAAGTCTAATATTGCTCCTCCTCGAGTGGGCTCCAGTACTAGTTGTTCAGGCATGCCCCTGTAGGGCATCTAGAATAACTGCACTCTTCAAGTGGCAGCTGCAACTGCGCCCAGTTAACATCTGGCATATTCAGATCACCCATCAGCAATATCTCCCCTTTTCTGCCATTCTAAGTATACTTTCTATCATTTCCTTGTCCACTTCCTCCTGAGAAGCTGGTCTGTATAACCCCTGTGCGGATTGTGGTGCCATTGCCTGTCTCCAAATTTACCCACAGTGCTTCTTCTCCTCCCCTGCTACCCTTTTGTTCTGTTGCTTTTATTCCTTCCTTATGTAAAGAACTACTCCTCCCCCTTTACCCTCCCTGTCCCTCCTGTAGATAGTGTATCCTGGTATGTTTACGTCCCAGTCATGGTTTTGTCTGTACCATGTTTCTGTGACTGCCACTGATATCCAGATGTTCCTCCTCCATCAAGGCCACTAATTCAGGAAGCTTGTTACCTAGACTACGGGCATTGGTACTCATTGCTCTCCATTTTTTGATGGCCTTACCTTCTGTTGCAGCATCCCCCACTGACCGTTCTACCTTGGTCTTTTTCTCATTTAGTACCCTGTTTTGTAGGGAGAGGCTGGGATTTTTCTGCTGCTCGTCAGTGCCTCCCCCATTGACTAGTTTAAAAGCTTGCCAATGAAGCATTTTAGATTGCCAATGAAGGAGTTTAGATTACCTCCACTAGCAATGTATTTATCCAAATTATATTTGAAGTTATCTTTATACTTAATACAACATTCATGGGTAGTCTATTCCATAAGTTTGCCACGTGTCCTGTAAAATAATACTTTCTTCTATTTGTTCTGAATCTGCTGACCTTGATTTACAATGGGTGACCTCCAACACCTAAATTATCACCTTCATATGTGATGTATCTTTCTGTCATCATTATGGGGTCATTTAGAATATCATAATATGGTAACAGGTCTCCTCTGTCTTCTCAGTTCAAGACTGTAAACCTAATACTTCTAATCTATTTTTGTAACTGTGGTGAATGATTCCTTATTCCAATACCTGAAATGGGTTCACTGTAAGGTTGTACTGGAAGCAACTCCTCCTAGTTAACTTTCTATTCACTCAGGAAGAAAGAAAGACTGCACTGGATGCCAGTTACTCCGGCATATTCTTTTTGGTGTGCTACTAAACCCGGGCGATGTACTCAGCATGCTTAAAGTGTTCCGTATTCAGAATACTGCAACTTACATGGAAGCTGAGAATACAAGTGGAAGATACAGTCCAGTGCCACGTAAATGCAGTATTCAGAATACAAATGTCTGAGTTTTTAACAAGCCCAAGATTTCTTCATGGATAGTAGACTGAGGAATGGTGAGATCATGCTGTAGAACTAATTCAAATCTTGATGACACAGAGTGCCCTAATCTGATGACATAATAGGTTCAAAGGATCATTCAGCTCTTGAGTAGGATAGGAATGATTGAGACTGAATGATATGTAGTGCTTGTGCAACTGTGAATTATACTCTCTGTCCTAGCTACCCTGTCAGGGTGTCACAAGGACTGGAACGTTGACAAAGGGTTCCAACCCTTAAACATGTCACATAGACCAGGACCAAAATGTACCTTAGGGAAGAAGGCCTAATGCTAATAAGAGAGAGAGAGAGAGAGAGAGAACGAGGCACCACAGGATGAGGAGGAAGGTGGCAACAAAACAGTGTCTAAGGATGCTTGGATTTGCATGGTTTTAATTATTGGTGGCCACCCACTGCCCCTCCGAACTACGGGCGAAACTTTAAAATTAAAAAGGGTCATCAGGCTCTTGAATTGAGTAGGACTGATTGAAACTGACTAGTATGTAATGATTGTGCAACTGCAAACTTTGGCTAATGCTCTCTCAATCCCTGCTACAGGGGACTATAACCCTGTTAGGGTGTCACAAGGATGCGGAACCCTGAAGAAGGATTCCAACCCTTCGAGGTATTGCACAGACAAGGCCCCTGGACCAAAGGTACCTTAAGGAAGGAGGCATTCAAGCAAAATCGAAGACAGACCAGCACAGTTTTCACCAAGGAGAGGAGAGGCATTACCAGACTCAGAACTGGACCCGAATAGCCAGTAAGTGACTCAAAATCCTGCGGAGACTACCAAACTAATGATCTTTGGCATAGAGGAGAGGGGGGAAAAAAATGTAAAGGAGGAAACCTGTAGAAAGCCAAGGTCTTGTTTGCTTTCCCTCCAAGCTAGGGATAGAATTTGTGACAGCTCAGCTACTGCACTTCAGAAACACCATTCAAGAGAAGTAGTTTAGGGGAAGGGCTCTCACTCTTTCCCTTTAATGGGAATGTCGTGAGGGTGCCGCAAGCTGATCTCTGCAGCTAAAGGAGGTTCTTCACTAAAGAGGGCCCCCCAAGGTAGAAGGAGGAGAGCAACAGAAGCTAAAAAGGCACTCACCTAGCCTCCAACTGAGGAGAGACCTACAGAGGAAACTGAACCCTTGAAGGGCAAGCCATAGGAGTTGGGCCAGTGAGGGGCAGAAATCTAAGTAATTCTAGGATATTCACCCTCGAAGGGCAGAGGAAGGGAAGGAAGTGGGGACCAAGTGAACCTTAAGCGGCTGTAGGGAGGAACAGCCATTGAGCATCAAAAGGTGGGTTTCAAGCATGCATAGGACAGGCACAAAGGAATCTTGGTAGGAAAGCGGGGGATTAGCCAGAGATCAGGTAGGGTCTGTGGTGACAGTATAGGCAGAGAGAAAAAAATGGGTAGACTGTGTGGGCCAAGTGGTCCTTATCTGCCAATAAACTATGTTTCCAAGGTGCTCCCAACATGGTCTGCACAGCAAAGGGGTAACTGAGAGGTCCCATACCCTGGTAGCTGAAGTCTAAAATGCTACATCTAGAGGTGCCACAGAGTTGATCTTCACAGCTAAAGTTTTCCCCAAGGCACAGAACATTCTCCCTCGAAGGGCAGAAAAAGAAGGACTGCCCAAACTGAGGGACTCATCCTCAAGATGCAGATATCTCAGGAGTAGAGGGAGACTGTCAGCTTACAGGGTACAGAGCCAGAGAAGCCATTCTATGGTTTTGGCTGGCATATGCCCAGGTGCAGGAGAGTCCTGAGACAGCAATAAAGTACTAGTTTTAAGCCAAAGACATGCAGGCGATTGCAGTAGGGATGAGAGGAGAAGACCTGTCATATAGCAATGTAGTAGCGACATGCAAAGTGGTTAATTAAATAGTTCACAAAAGGAAAAGGCAGTTAGAGTCTGTGGTGCGTCAGTGAGGAACACAAGTATGAGCAAACAGGAAAACTTTGCACACGCACATACGCCTGAAAGTATGAAAAGAAGCAGGGCTGCAATAATGAGTGCTTCTTTATTATATGCAGCAAACAGTAAGCAGCCAGCAAGTGCAAACAGGGAGCCACGACATTTTATGCTGCTGCGCTTTGTCAAGAGACAGTGTTCCCCCTGGTGTCCACAAATGTATACACAGTAGTTTAAGGACACCCAGGCAGCAGTTTAAAGAAGCGCACAATGGGATAGTGAGATGCAGTACAAAACATTCAAACTATACAAGCAGCTTACCAAAAAAAATAAACACATACTGACACTGTACAGAAAATTATTAGACCTACTTATATGGCTAAGGGGATTCAAAATTGCTAATTCAGCATTTACTGCCGCACTGTGCATTACAGCTAAATAACACTGCCTTGAAACAATTTACAAGAATGGTACCAGCCCATTCTTTTTGTTCAGGCCACTGCCTGTAGTTGCTTTGAGTTTAATAATCCAGTATCCCTCTCTTTTTGCCAACAAATTGACAGTATCTCCCCTCTCGGACCCACAACCACATTTTCTATGCCAAGGAAGGGCCACACATGTTCAGCAGGATTTGTGGATTTCCTAGCATGGGCTGCAGTGCCATACTCCAGGCTGCCTTGCCAGATAGCCCAAACGTGGTCCACCACTCGCTCTTTAAGCTTATGCTTAGTGCGCCCCACACAGAAACAAGAATAAGTGCACTTGGCCAAAGACACTACATTCATGGTGTAACAATTAATGATATGCTGAACTCTGTTTCTTGCCAGTACTGGGGTTCACAAACTGTTTAACCATGGTGATTTTTTTTTCCACAATGGTTGCATCTTCCACACAGACAGCTACTGGCTGGGGAGTAGGGCAACTATGCAGTGGTATGGCGTGATTGCAATCCGCGTGCTCCCCAGCCTCAAATTTTGAGGACGCTACAATACTCCGTGGGGTTGTCCACTCATGAGCTCGGCTCAGTCTGCAGAATTCCTGTGTGCTGAACATTGTGACAATGTTGCATCTTTTAATCTGTATACCTGAGTTGGCAGTAGGATACAGTAGTGACTGGCAATTTGTATTCCTTGCCCTATTATAAGCACAATAAACATCAGCTTTTCTGTACCCCCTCACTGTAAACTTGTGGCTCAAATCCATGGCATTTTCCTCAAAAATTTCCAAGGAATTAGTTTATCTGAACGCGCAGATATTGCCTTACAGGTATATTCTTGATGGTGTGGCACGGAGACATCAGCAGGCAAGTAAAAGGATGTTGCGATCCGTAGGCTTCCTGAATAAACTAGTGTTAACACCATCCCTGCTGTTTTTTGAGATACTAATGTCAAGGAAGGAGATACTCTAAGTGCTCATGACACTAAATTTTAGATTGTGATTACTGCTCTCGAGGAATTTCACAGACAGGGCAGGTTCTTCCTCACTGCCCCACCACACCATCAGTATATCGTCAATATAGCTTCACCATAGTGAGATTTTTTATCAGATAAAGATTCACAGACTCATTATAGACAGCTGTCTCTTTCCACAGCCCCAGGTATAAATTTGAAAAATTGGGGCAATATTTGCCTCCACAGCTGTCCCACTGATCTGCAAAAAGAAATCCCCCAGAAAAGTAAAAATAATTACAAAATCAAGGACACATTCTTAAAGTTCTACCAGTAGCTCTGTAGGCCTCCTGCTGCTGTCTTAAAGGAAACTGTGAATGGCATACCAGCCTTCACCATGCGGTATGCTGGTGTACTGGGACTCCACAGAGGGTTGCTAGCCATTCTGAACCCTTGAGGTGGATGTCTTCCAGTACACCAAACACTCCCCCTGTATCCTTAATATAGGAGTGTTAAGTCACCAACAAATGGTTTTATGCAGTGCTCTATGAACCATGAAAGCAGACTGATGAGGGAACTAGCCCAGGATTCCAGAAGTTTGTAGTTACACCATCACAGGTGACCCCTGCAGCAGGTAGGGGTACCTTGATTTTCAGTAGCAACATCACAGCTTGCACGTGCGGTCTGTCCGGGTGCTGCACAACATCTCTGTAGGAACAGCAGGAAGATAACTAGTAAATCTCACTAAGGGATATGCCCCCGCCAAAAAAAAAAAAAAAACAGATTTACAGCAGAAGTTATATATCAAAAGGTTTATCACATATTTTAAAGAGTATAAAACACAACTCAGACAGCAACATGGTGGTTGCAGGAAGTCTCCACAGACTTACCAAGCCTTATGCATCTGATGAAGTGCCCCTTAGCACAAAGCGGATAAGGCTGCAAGTGCGTAGACTTCCTGCACCCACTATGTTGCTGTCTGTGAGTTGCTCATTTTAGGTTTAAAATATGCGACAATAAGCTTTTTAATATCCAGCTTTCTGTGGTCAATCTGCTTTTTCTGGGTATATCCCATACTGAGGTTATTGTGAGGATCTGCAGTTTCTCTCAATTTATATAGGCACATGGCACCACACAGATCCCCACAGCTGCTTTTCCTTTCCTTTAGTAAATGGAGTCCACTCTGAAGAAAAGGGGGGTTACTAACGGGATACCGCAGGGTTCAGTATTAGGACCGGACCTCTTCAATGTCTTTATAAGCGACATTGCAGAGGGACTGGAAGGAAAAGTGTGTCTCTTTGCAGATGATACAAAGATCTGTAACAGAGTCCATGCACAAGGCGGGGTGGAAAGGATGAGAAGGGACTTGGCAAGGTTAGAGGAATGGTTAAATGTATGGCAGCTTAGATTCAGTGCTAACAAGTGCAAGGTAATGCACCTGGGAAACAAAAACCCAGGGGAAGAGTACACAATGGGGGGTGAGATACTAACAACAACAAAAATGGAAAGGGACCTGGGGTTAGTCATATCAGATGACTTAAATGTGGGCAAGCAATGTGAGAGGGCAGTAAGGAAGGCTGGGGGGATACTAGGATGGATAGGGAGAGGCATCACCAGTAGAAAACAGGAAATTGTTATTCCTCTGTACAGACAGCTGGTGAGACCCCATCTGGAGTACTGTGTGCAGTTCTGGAGACCCAGTCTCCGCAAGGACATAGGCAGGATGGAAGCTGTCCAGAGGAGGGCATCTAAAATGGTGCAGGGTCTGCACCAGAAGACATATGAAGAGAGACTAAAGAAACTTAATATGGATAGCCTCCAGGAAAGGGGGGGGCATGATAGAAATTTTCAAGTACCTCAAGGGAATCAACAAAGTCCAAGAGGGTAGCATCTTTCAAAAAGAGGTGTGCAAGAACAAGGGGCACAATTTGAAGATGGGGGGGCAGCTCAGAGGTAATGTAAGGAAGTATTTTTTCACAGAGAGGGTTGTGGATGCATGAAATGGCCTTCCAGAGGAGATTGTGGAGTCAAAAAACAGTGGTTGAATTCAAGCATGCATGGGACAGTCATAAGGCAATTCTAGGGGTTGGGGGTAGAAAGAAGTAGGCTGCTGGTTAACTAGGATCTGCAGCTTATCCATTAGGTAGGGAAACAGGCAGACTGGGTGGGCCAAGCGGTCCTTATCTGCCATCAAATTCTGTTTCTATGTTTCAGTTACTAATAAGCTGGTGATGCACCATCAAAGAGGCATTCAGTGCAAACAATGAAACACAGGCGTTCCATGGTTTCTAGGATTTGTTGATGCTATCACACTGGCTGCAACATTCTGCACTGGTTGCAGATGGCAATGTAAGCCTCCAGGAAGGTCCAGATATACAGATTTATAGTAATCTACACAAGACGACAACTGCATGCACCAATGCAACCATTAATCTGACAACATTTTTTCAGATGGAAAAAGCTGCACTTTGCTCCAGTGACAACCAGTACTGTGGGTCACTCAGATTTTGGGCCACATTCACAGCTCTCCATGGTATGCCATTTAATGGTAGAACAAAACCATCACCACCAGTCATTGCCAGCAGGTGAGGACCTGAGCTGATGAGCAATAATTAGGATGTTTAAAATGGGCACTGGGGTCCACTGTGTTGATGTCACTGGAGCTAGATAATTCCAGTAGCTTTACAGTAAAACTGATGTTTACTCTATCCTCTAAAATCAACCCAGTTATGCAAAAGTGTCCCCAACCTTCTCACTCCCCTTCCCTTTCTACTGCCTATTCACTTAAGCAAGTAAATGGCAGTGATTGAAAATGAATTTGGTTTATTGGGCTACACTTCAAAAGGGACTGAAGTTAGTGCATTTAATCATTAGAGCTGTAAATTTGTCCTGAAGTCATGGAGCCCATAATTTTTCCAGCACTTTCCATAAAAATACCACAGATTTTGAAGTTTGCAAATGACAGACCCATAATTTTGTGCATAACCACCACGATGTGCTTAGTCTCCCGTTGGCCCCAGTGTGGGATTCTCCAAAGTGGTAGCACAATGTGCTTCCTCCTGCTACTGAACCAGCCTAACAATGGACTACTGTATTTAAAATAGTTAAAGCTTTGTGATGTGCTTGTTTAAAAATCTCAAGAGAGGTAAATTTGTTTACCACACAATGGATTGGTGACTTTTCATGACATTTACTATGATTTCCATGACAATACCAGAATTTTCTGCAAAATATTCCATGACTAAAATTCAGCCCTCAAAACTACAGAGCCAACCAATGTCCCAGTGGACAGTGCATCAAGCTTCCATGCCAGCACCCCAAGTTTAGAAGCAGACTCTAAAGCGGGCTCTGGTGGCCTGGGGAAATGGAGTGGTACTGCCATACAAAAGCACTCCTAGCAGGGGTGGGGCTGACATAGGGTTCCGCCACCATAGTAGAAACATCACAACATGCATGTGTGGTCTGTTAGGTGCTGCACAACACTACTGCAGGAAGAAAACCCATTAAATCCAAGCCATGGTACATTTGTGCGATAGTCGCTGGCGATCTCAGGCACCGCCCCATATGGATCCCTGCTGGTTCGACAGCAGGGGAGCAGTAGATGGTGCTGGACAATTGCTGGCAACAGACACAGAGGGGTAAAAGAACAATGGACATGGGCAAAATATTTGATGAACAATGCAGTAATAGACTTAGGATTGTGATGATGGAAGGGACTTAGGTCCATCTTTTCCGCCACTCCTTTCACATGGCAATGATCATACCCAACATCTATGTATACTCTACCCAGTCTATCCATTTGAGTATTCTAAAAACTGTGCTCATATCCCCTCTAGCCTCCTCTTTTCTCAGAAGAAATATAACATGGCCAATCAAGACTTCTTTAGATTTACGCAACTGATAAAAATGTTTAAGAAGGATGTTAATGGATGGGGAAGGGCATCTTCAAGCCAATCTGGAATTTTCACAAAAAATGCTGAGTCTCAAAAAAAAAAAAAAAAAAAAAAAAACAAACAAACCACAGGACTATTTCCATGGCTGAAATAAGAATAGAATTAATCAAAACTCAGATCCCAATAAGGAAAAATGGACAGAAGAATAAGGATATGAAATTTATTTGGGATGGTATTTTAAGATCTCCACAAAATAATAAATGTACAAGGAATAAAGCCAGCACCAAGCCAGGAAATTAAAAAATCCAAAAATCACATGAACTAAATCTGGCATTAAAACCGAAGGACAATTATAAAACATTTTATTCTTATATATATATATATATATATAGGAAAAGAGGAGCAAACAATAGTGTAGGTCCCCAAGAAACTCAGATGGCCTTATGGTATCAGATGCAAAGAAAATGGCCAACATACAAAATAATTATTTTTCATCTGTGTTTAACACAAGGAAAAAAAACCCTGTTATACAAATAAGGGTCCCCGATGACAGACAGCTGCATTAAGACTGAGCCAGAGGATGTTAAATCTAGACTCAGTCAAGTAAATCCCAACAAGTCTCCTGGTCCTGATGGGATACACCCAAGGGTCCTCAAGGAGCAGAGTGAAGAAACTGCCCCTCCGCTGGCAATTTTATTCCAAACATCTCTGGACAGAGGAGAAGTGGTAGAGCAATGGAAGACTGCAACAGTAGTTCCCCTATTCAAAAAAAAGGGGAAAAGGCTGATGCCGTAAATTATAGTTTGACATCCATTATGTCTAAAATCCTAGAAGGCATAATTAAAGACACCATACCTGACCACCTAGATAAAAGTGGTTTAAAAGACAGTACGCAACACTGATTTACTAAAGGCAAATCTCATCAAACTAACATGCTTACATTTTATGCTCAAGTGAGTAGACATTTGGATGAGAGGGATTCCAGGGATGTGGTATTCCTGGATTTCTCGAAAAGCCTTTGATAAATTGCCACATGAGGAGCTCTTGGGTGCACTGTGTGAGATGGGAATTCTAAATTCTTTAAACAGAATGGACTAAAGCTTGACTAACATCTAGGAAGCAGAGGGTTTGCATCCATGGGATCTATTCTAATTGGGCAGAGGTGACTAGTGGGGTGCCCCAGGGGTCAGTCCCGGAACCCTGTTTATTCAATATCTACGTAACATCTCTACAGTATCAAAGTGATAAAACATGGCTCTCTAAGTTTGCAGATCATTGCAGAATAGGGGTTGTACTAAAAGAAGCAGAATGACCAGGGCCTCTACAAGTAGCAACGGACTGCATCTATGATTGTACTATAAAATCCCAATTATTTAAATAAGAACAAATGTGCAGTGATGCACATGGGAAAAAAAAATCCAGCACACTCATATAACATGAATGAAAACATTCTAAAAACAGTGAGAGGAGAAAGGCCTGGGGATCCTTATTTCACAAGATATGAATTGTTCATCTCATTGTAAAACTGTCTCAAAAGGGAAACAGAATTTTAAACTGTACATTCAGGCACATCAGTAGCTGATCTAGGGAAATATTACCTCTGTATACTTCTCTGGTAAGGCCTATCCTAGAGTATGATGCACAAGTATGGTCTCCATACAGGAAGGGGGAAGATTGCCATGCTCGAGAGAATTCAAAAAAAAAAAAGAGCAACTAGGGGAATACAGGGTTTAAAATGGTTAAACTATGAAAACAGACTCAGAATTCTTGAGCTATACCCATTGGAATACGAGGGGGGGGGGGGAATTTGTGCCTAGTGCATAAGACTTGGACAGATAGCCAATTATGGGAAGACCTAGGATTACAGTCAAGGGCACAGGTAATGAATACCAGAGCCCATCCATTACAGCTAAAGGACAGAAAACCGAAGCTTTTGAAAAGCCAAATGAGGTTCAGTCAGACAGTCATATCTCCCTGGAACAAACTACCCATTGAGGTTGCAACTAGTACAACTACCAACATGTCTAAAACTAGACTAGACAAGTATGAAAGAGTTTTAGGAAATATTTTAAAAAAATGTAGGCACTTCACTTTACTTTAAAGAGCAGCTTAGTAGTTGCTTAGCCTGAAGCTCATTCGAGCTTCATTTCGAGAAGCTTTCCTCATTTAGCGGTATGACAAGTCGCAGCAGAGTTAAAGTTATTTACCGTAAATTGTGGCCCAGTTACCGCGTGGCAATCGAAACACTTCATTTCTTCAGTTAGGATGTCACCAATGAGTGTGAGTGCTTCATTCACTTATACGTCGACACATGTTTTAGATTTATTGTCCGGATTTTCATAACCAAAAGCGATCTATCGATTGACAAAGCCGATCGGCGAACCAATAGTAGTCGCATCGATCGCTTGATTTATGAAAATCCAGACAGTAACTAACCTAAAACTATGTGACAATATTGGCCCCATTATAAGTGAATGGAGCTCGCTCCCGCAGCCTTCATTTTGTGACATCACAAAACAGGGCTGCATGGGCCAAATTGGGGGGCATGGTTTGCTCGGTTCTTTTTTTGCCGGTGGGCTTGATTTTGATTCTACAAGTAAAATAACTTAATACAGCACGACTTGAATGCCACACTTCATTGCGAGCTGTCTGTGGGGGTAAGTCATCGAATGGGACGGGAGAGGGCTGCACAACCATCAGCAGGAAGCTGCTCTTTAAATAGGTGAGCCAAACAGATGCAGGTCTCCAAAGTGCTCTGAAATTACTTATGTTACCTATATCCAATTTTAAATAGTTAGAACATACTACACTCCATACAGTCTGTTTAGAATGGAAATCAGCCCCAGTTCTAGCTGCTGGCATTGCAACTATGAGAAAGTTTGTTACACCCAATGTGGTACTGCAAAATGGTTACTGCATTGTGGGAAGGGACATGTAGCATACTAAGACACATAATTCAACAAGAAACACCATTCCTTTTGAATTTGAGGTCTTATTGCAGGTAAATGTTCAAAAAATAAATCACAAATAATATATACAGCATCACAATCACTAAAAAGATAAATATTAAAAGGATCCACAGACGGGTGTTCGACAAAATTTTTGTCGAACAACCCGATAGCAAAACAGGCAGGTCGACTACATTTTGCAGTCGGCTGCCGGCTTCCTGTGTCATGAAGTGTTTTCTTCGGGGGGCCCCTACAGTGGCATGGCACTGTAGTCGCTGTAGGGGACCTCGCTGTCGAACTGTCAGCTGGGTAACAGGTATTAAAATACTGGAAAGCAAATAAAAAAATATATATATTGTTTCTCATACAACAGTGGAGAGATTCTTTTTTAAATTCATTACATTATGAGAATTTTTCAAAATTATGAACATTTTATCTTCATATACTTTTGGCATATTAATTAGGATGAGAAAATCCCCCCCCCCAAACTTTAAGTTTAATCATGCAGTTATGTATTATTCCTATTTAGTCACTTCTTGAATACTTGTAATAGTTTACTAAATGTTTCATATTTTGCTTCTCAACAGGTTAATAAAAAGATTCTTAAATTTTGTACTGCTATACCTTATTCATATGATGTATAACTGTACTGCATATAAGCTATGAATGTATTCGCAATGGTTACCTGGTGATCTATTAAATAAATTTTATTTGCCAGAAATAAATAAAAAAAAGCCTTCTCATTTCTTGGCTAAATAATCTGAGTACGACCTCTCTCCTCACAGATCTTACCACCCAAGTCACTTAACTTCTTGGCCCTGTGCTGCACCTTCTCCATCTCTTTCATGTTTTTTCCTGTACTGTGAAACCCTCCACGGTCTGCTCCTTACCCTCACAACTAATGCATCTTAACACTGTGTTAGCTTATTTGACTGCGGCAGCAAGCAGCGAAAGGCACGGTCTATCCTCCCCAAAAGGAGAGAGCTGCCCCTAGGATGCTCATCCTTCTTCCCCTAGCAGATCCCAGACAGCTTCAAGTCTGCTCCCAAACTCATGTCACTGGCAAAACAAGCAATGGCACCACCACTGTACTACCAGGCCAACCTAGCACTTTCAGTTTACAGCCTGTGAATTAGGTAACATACGATCAAGTCAGGAAATCAGCACCGCTAACCCTGCTGCCACCCATGAAGACAGAAAATCAACTGCATTTTTTGTTTGTTTTTTTTATTTATTTATTTATTTATTTTTTTTTTTTTTTTTTTTTAATTGTTGTTATTAACAATATAAGGTTCTTGCTAGATTTTAGTTTTAAGACACATACATACAGGACGTAGTCAGCACATACCTTTTTTCCAAATGGCATATATTAGGACAAACATAAGTATCTCCAACCCTATAGATGTATATCATGGCATGTGAAGGGTACCTCCTCTTCCCACTTCTGTTACCAGTATACACTGAGCCTTTGGAGCAGTGGATCAGGTAAAAAAAAAAAAAAAGATTGCCTTGCATAATATATGCAGATGACATGTTGTTGTACTTAGCAGACCTGGAAAAGTCAACAAGTAGATGTCTGGAAGGGCCTGGATCTTCCTGGTACCCATGCAGGATATGTACTCAATACCACAAAAACAACAAAGTCCTGATATTTAACTAGTGCATCTCCAGAAGTACAGGCCTCATTGCAGCTCAAATGAGAAATAAGACATATTAAATACCTAGGATTACAAACCGGGCAGGATAATAGCAAATCATTTGACATCAAACTTTAAATCTCACACTCTCCCCGCCTGAGTATTCAGTACGTTTTAAGATGGTTTCTATTCAATCTGCCAATGTGTTCAAAAACTGAAACAGTCACCATGAATCTGTCAAAGGATTCTGTACTTGTTCCAGTGTGCCAGTGGTAATCTCCCCTGAACAGTTTGAGGGTTGGCAAACGTCCACCTGTCAGTTTGTATGGGCAGGGAAGAGGCACAGGATGAGATTCAGACTTTTGCAGATGGGGAAACCCAAGGGAGGTAGAGCACTGCCAGATATAAAGCTGTACTGTAAAATCACTCATTTGAGTATACTGTTGTGGACAGCACTAAAGTACCCATCTAAGTGGAATGCCCCCAACTACGACCAAGAGCTTTTGATGTTGCTCTACAGAGGGGATCCCACCCTCTTGTCTTTCAGCAGTAAATGCCACACTTATGGTACAGAGGGTAATACAAATATTAAGATTAGAACCCCATTTGTGGTCCTTCAAGTGGCTGGCAAGGGACTGTGCATTTTTGCCCCAGCAGGGGTGGATGGCAGATTGTGGCAACTGGAATGACTGGAACTGTGGTACCCACAAAAGCTGAGGGAGTAGTATATACCTTTGATCAGCAAGCAGAGCACTTTTCAAAGTTTACAGTAAGTAGAAAGACATTTTTTAAATAACAAAAAAAAAAAATACAAGCATACTAAATTAAGATTCATTTATGCCCCTCTCAGATTTTGAGCCTCAGAAGGATATTAAGGATTATACTGGAGGCCCATGAAAGAAGGTCATCTCCCAGCTGTACAAAGCACTCCCACACATAACACCCAGATCAAACGGTGAGAGTAAGGGAAACATGGGATACAGTTTTTGAACAAAGAGGGGGAGAAGATCTTTACTAGTGTTTATAAAATGGGTCACGGAAATCCTGTGTCCTTATCAGGCATACTGTGCCAACCGGCACCTCTTCAGCCAGTCGGGATGCTTTACAACAAAAGTCCCTGTGCTTCACTATGCCAGCCTCAGTATTTTAAAAGTATAATGACCTGCCTGACCGAGCACCATGAGAGTCACCTCCCTTCCCCTCCCCCAACACACACACACACACACACACACACACACACACACACACACACACAACTAAACACTACCCTTGGCGAATACGCATTTTCCTTACTTGCAATGCAGCAAAAGCAACGCTTGATATGGGTGCTGTAAAAAACGGCTCTCTTTCAAAGCGGACACCCGCACCTCCAACAGCTCTCCGAAACAGCTTCCGATTTAAAGCAGACATTAACGCCTCCACCAGTTCTAAGAAACCACTTAACACTGCTCAAAGAAAGAAGCTAAAAGAAAATAAAAATGGTAAAAATCCTGTAATCAGACAGACAGTCATAAACGAAAACAATCGGAGAAAATTAAATGCTTACTACAGTGGCAGGTAAGTGAAATGCTTGCCACTAGAAAAGGCACAAAAAAAAAAAAAAACACACGACAAACCTTCTTATATGCTAACACTGCACAAACCATCCTTCTTAATTCATAAAATGGATGTTTAGTAACTGCAGTGTGTGTGTGTGTGTGTGTGTGTGTGTGTGGTGTGTGTGTGTGTGTGTGTGTGTGTGTGTGTGTGTGTGTGTGTGTGTGTGTGTGTGTGAGAGAGAGAGAGACAGTGGGTGAGTGCAGTGAGCAAACTTGAAGCCCAGGTGCATAAGGCACTCTGCTCAAGTGCCTCGTGCCTTAGTACACACCTGGGCTTGCTCTTATCAGATGATAACCCACACCTCATTGTGTGTTATTGCTTACTTATTGCACTACATATTCATCCCAATAGCATGAATTTTGCTGGAAGCTGAGGATACATTTTTTCTGTACTCCACACAGAACAGGTGAAATGGTGCAGAACAGTTTCAACCAAGTGTTGGTGAAAATGCAGGGAACAACATGCCACACACACACACACACACACACACACACACACACACACACACACACACGCTTTGTATTTTGGGCCTGTGAGAAGACTGTCCCATACTGGCAGGCGATCATACTGGCACTGAAATATATAGTTGAACTCCCCAGCCCCCACTTATGCAGGAAGCAGTGTTGAGGCTTCTCCCACAGTGCCTGTGGGAAGAAGAGAAACTATTTAAGGAGGGTGCTTTCAGTTGCAGATACAGCAACAACAACAAAGCAATGCCACACCATTGGCTCTGAGGACTTCCCAACAATAGAGTTGTGGGAAAAAAAATTGTTAGAGATTTGAGATGGAAAAACTCACCTTCCCCCTCAAATCGAAGGTTCTACCAGTTCCAGGCTAAAATGGATCTTTACTGGGACTATTTCCTCATCTCACAGGTGAATACAGAAACACCAGAGTGAAGATAGTGTGGATGGAGGAAGGAATCTGTGGAAGGCACTCGAGTAGAGGGCTTCCCTAACCATTACCTATATCTGACAATGACCAACTTCATGTATGGAGGCCACCTATTATTTCTGTGGGGATGTAAATATTTCTGATTTTTACCCTGATCAAGTCACTGTAATGTAAACCGTGCTTTGAAAACCAAACGTCTACTGTGATACTGTGTAACAACTGGTATATTACTGCAATAGTCCGAGTTAGGTAAAAAAAAGACAACTGTACACTTTAATACTATTGTATATCTGAATGTATCTCTAAATCTGAATGCTGTTACAAAACCCTTGACTGAGTTTTAACTGCTTCCAGATGACATCCCCCCCGTCACACCTGGAAACAAGTTTTGGTTCAGCATGCCTATCTGACAAAAACTTTTAAATGGGAAAAAAAAAAAAAAAAAACACTTAATAACAGACATTTAGAAAAAGAATTATGTACATGGTCTCTGGCAGAGGATATCCTTGTAAGCAGGAGGAACCAGTGACTGCAAGAATTGCTGGTGCCTAAAACAGGATACGAATCCAGTTAGTCATCTCAGTGCTGCTCAAACTTCTGCTCCCAGAGTGCACTGGGGCAGTAACACCACCAAGACCAGGGGCATGCGATGATGTGGGAGGTGTTGAGTTCAAGAGAAATGTGAGGAAATATTTCTTCCCTTAAAAGATGATAGATGCCTGGATCAGACTACAAGGCGGACATTGTGGAGACCAAAACACTGAGGTTGCTTCAAGAAGCAGAATATGCTGGCACATAGGGGCTGCTTTGCCCACCTAGTCTGCTCATGTTTCCCTTCCTGCAGTATCACTGCATATCCTAATTGATCTCCTGCACATTCTCCCACCCACCCTTCCCTTTTCCTAAGATTCTTATGCCTGTCATGTGTATTCTTGAACCCCACTACTGTTTTGCCCCCACCTCTGCTTGAAGACTGTTCCAGGAATCCACCCCTCTTCTCTGTGAAGAAGAACTTCTGCACTTCTCTCTTGAATCTACCCCTTTTCAACTCCTTTTCATGCCCCCTTGTCGCTGAGCACTTTGCCTGAAAAATGCTTCCCTCCTGTACCTCATTTACTCCTGTAAGGTATTAAAAGGTCTCCATCATATCTCCCCTCTCCCTCCTCTCTTCCATGGGTTAGCTCTTGAAATCTCTCCTCCTAGGGCTTCAGATGTAGACCCTGCACCATTTTAGTTGCCCTCCTCTGGACAGCCTCCACTCTGTCTATGCCTTTCTGAAGATGTGGTCTCCAGAACTGGACACAGTACTCTAGGTAGGGTCTTACCAGCGATCTACACAGGAACATCACCACCTCCCTCTTTCTGCTGGTGATACCCCCTCCCTATGCAGCCAAGCATCCCACTAGCCCTCCCAACTGTCTTGTCACACTGCCTGGCCACCTTTAGGTCATCTGATAAGATTGCCCCCAGGTCTCTTTCCTTCTTGATAGTCGTCAGTAAAACTCCTCCCATTTTGTACTCCACCCCTGGGTTTCTGTACCCTAAGGGCATTACTTTGCACCTTTTCACATTGAATCCCAGCTACCATACCCTCAACCACTCCTCAAGTTTGCTAGGGTCACTGCTCATCTTCTCACCCCCACCCCACCACCATGAATCCATGTTGCCTCAGGTTTCGTAACCCACTGGATTCAAGACATGCCACACTCTTTTCCTTCAGTAGTTTTACAAGTTTTAGGAATTTCGGACAGTGACCATCACTACTGGCACTACCCTGGTTGGGGAGGATCATGATGAGCTTATGGGTTTCTTGGGGGCAGATGGCCTTAAAGTAAAAGGGTGGAATGCTAGGGCTATCAGTGACACTGGGCAGGGTTTTCTGGGGGGAGTTTAGAGAGGTGCATACGTGTTGTTGTCTGGTTCAATTAGCTACTAGAGCCAAAGACAGGACATGCCACTGAGGTAGTCAGACAGGTCTGTGAATTTGGTGTTCAGAACTTCTGCAACCTTGGATGGGTTGGTTAAGGGTCCCGTCTCATTTACAAGTTTAACAGTGGTCTGTTTGGTCCCAGTTGAGATAAGGGAGTTAACTACCAACCAGGAATTTTTGGGGTAGCCAAGGTTATGGGAGGTTTCTGAAGTAGTCTGCATTGCATAGGTTATGCAGACATCTGTACTCGTTCCAAAGCGAGGGGGACAGGGAGGACTGGTGTGCTGCCCATTTGGCATCTCTCTCTTCTCCCCCCCCATCTTCTTTAAAAAAAAAAAAAAAAAGTCCGTTGAGAGCCAACTTGTATTACAACCCCATTTTCTCTGGGTGGTTAGGGGGAAGTCCCTGTCCTGGATTGCAGTCAGGGCTGTAATGAGGAAACCCAAGGCTGTGTTGTCATCCCACATCTTGTGAGGACAGGCTAGCTGATGCCCTAATATCAGAGACCAGGTGACAAGCATTGTATCTGGAGAGGTCTCTAAAAGTAAAAAAAAATCACATGGGGGAAGAGTATGGAGGGGTTTAGAGGACCAGATATGAAAGGTAGGGAGTTATCATTGATGTAGTTAAATAGGACTCTGGCATGAAGGGCCCTGTCCTCTTGACTGGTCAGCATCCAGTCCAGGAGAGAGTGGTTCAAGGATCACCCAATTAGCATATTTAGCTTACATTTTTTTTTCCTTATTTCATCTGAACACACACACTTTTTTTTTTTTTTTTTTTTTTATTTATTTATTGATAATACACCTCTGTAATATCCATTTAGAAAGGATGCCCACCATCATCCTTTCTTGCTCATTGCTAATGTGTCCCGACAACCACACCACTGGACAGCAAGGCACATTAATATAAAGCAAACAAGGGAAGCGCATGGTGGCCCATGAGATGGTGGCAGACAGCCTTCCTAAATGTAAGTTACATGAGCATATCAAGATACAAAATATATATTTGTATACATATGCTGTTGTACAATAAAACAAATCAGTTTTAGGAAAAAAAAAAAACACACTAACTGAGCAATTAGCAGCCGGGGGGGAGCTATTAAATTTGTGGTGTCTTCATTTTAAACTAAATATAGCAAGAGAGGAATAAGACAATAATTAAATAATGCAATTCTAATTTTGGGGGCAAGGAAAGCAGAATTGTTTTTAAATCAAATATTTAAAAGTGCTCTTTCCGTTAATTAATCTACAGGTATTGTTAACCAGTTCAGACAAGCTGTAGAATTCTGGAAGCATCAAATAAACACACACACACACACACACACACACACACACACACACACACACACACACACACCACTTACCTTTTCCTATAGAGACATCAAACACCACCCCTTTCACCGCCATATAAATAGGCCGACCTTCCTTGAAGGGGGAAATAAAGGAAATTAATATTTTGTATAATGTTTGAAATTCCATTTAAAAAGTATCACAGAAAACCCAAACTGACAGTTACTGAAACAGATCTGTATTGAAACAAAATGTAAAAAAACAACACCTCTACAGCAATTGCGTTTAAGTAGTGAGGCATGACAAAGTGTGCATTATGCAAGCAATAACATGACAAAGTGTGGGTCATCTCCCAGTAAAAGCACGCCCAGGTGGGTTATAAGGCACGAAGCACTTGCGCTGTGTGCCTTATGCACCTGGGCGTGCTCATATCAGGAGATAACCCACACCTCGGAGTGTGTTTTTGTGCTTATAAAATCAGCCCCAAGTAAATATTAAGAAAGAAAGAAAATAAATATCAATTTGTTTTTGAAAAACATTTTAATAGTGGTAAAATGGGAAGAAAAAAAAAAAAAAAAAGGAGTTCCTCTGTTACTGTTGTGTCCCATATTTGACATTATCTAGCTGACCAGTAGAAGGAACCTAGTGCTTTTTTTCTTTCCATCTCCCCCCAGCCCCACCAGACACACATACACTATTCTAAATTTTACTGTCTTTTTTCCCCCCCTCCATGTTCCTGTGCCTGTCACTGTTTACAGGGACCAAGCCTGCCCATCTGCGAGCAGAGCATGTGCCTTTGAATTTGCAGCACCCAAGTTTAGATCGGTGAACACAGAGAAACCAGAAGAGAAAGTTGCAGCTCATGTAGTGCTGGGAAGCTGCTAATGAGTACAGCAGCTGTATCCAGGGAATTAAAAGTGCAGGGCAGTGCTGGGTCAGGGCATGAGGAAGTTGGAACACAGCTACTTTTGGTATCAAGGAGAAAGCAGTCAGTTTCATTGCGAGTGACCGCTGACAGCGAGTGGCAGTTTCATTTGAGAATGAGCCAGTGACTTGCCAGCTGCCCGTACTTAATGCTTTCTTTCCACAGCAATTGTCTTTTATAAATAGCCACTCTCTGTATCCCATTAACAAGAGCACACAATGGTTGCTTCTTTGTGGCTTTTTGAATAAGTGATGAACAATTGCAGAGACAGTTTTCCTATGAGGAGTGGGAGTGAGGGTGTCCCTCACCTGCCGCTGTATTTAGCACTTCCCTGATGGCACTTTTCCAATCACGGTTGTGGCTACTGGCTATGAAAAGAGAAAAAGGTCATGTTAAAAAAGTATAGTGAAAAAACAAAAAAAAAAAAAAAAAAAAAAAAAATCAAATCAGAAACACCCGGCATAGAAGACGGACTAGATCGGGTCTCATGAGTTGTGGAGGAGTGGGTCTGAGCTTTATTTTAAAGCTGTGGCATGCACAACACTTACCGGAGCAGTTTCTCTTCTGAAACTGTACAGGTCAAATTCTTATTCGTATATGGAGGGGAAAGGAGTCAAAGAAGTGTTTCCACGGTCCTGCTGTGCAGTGTAAATTGTGGCTTTTGTAATGGACGTTGTGTTGCGGTAAGGGGGTGGTGAACGGACAAGAGGGACAGGCAGCTTGGCCACACAGATCTTCATTCTTGGCAGCATGATTTCATTTGTGTGGCAAGTTCTGAATAGCTGAAGAGGTACCGGTTGGCAGGTTATGTTCTGATAAGGACACAGCCAAAGGTACCACTCAGCCAATCAGGACCCAGAACATTCCTGGCCCATTTTATAATGTAGGACAATGACATGCCTTGGGAAATGAGGCACAAGGCAAATCCGAGTGCTTGATGCTCCAAGAAGTGCCATTATCCCATAATCACACACAACCTGCAGTGACTTATTGTGATAAAAAAGTGGCTTCCCAAATGTTTAATATTCGAACCATGTAATGATGTTCAGAAAGTTTCCACATCATGACAGATTTCTCCCATCTCACTTTTAATAAATTTTATTTTTATAGGTTTATGACCTTGCCCTATTTTAATATTTCATATTTATAGGGACTTATCCAACTGGTCTTTCAAAAACATCCAATCGTCCATGTTTGCGACATCATTCTTTTGTCATGGTAAGCACTATGATGCCATAGCAAGTGCACTATGAAGTCAGAAAATTCTTATGAATGTTTTTATACATGCTTCATTGGTAAGCTGACAAAATTTCCTGCAATATCTGGAAGAGAAATGTACAGTTTTAAAACGGTGTCATCTAGTGACGTAACTGTTGCACAGATGAAGTTTATGAAGTGATATACTGAAGATACCTGGGACCAGATTTTCAAAAGGCTCAACCCTATGACATGCCGTCTGGGTCCATTATCTTGGATGCAATGGGTACCATTTCTTAAACTAACTTACATTTTGTAACCATCAGATGTAGTTTTCGGCAGCATGCATACAACTATGGACACATCTGCCAACCGCGAATATGTCAGCCAAGACACACGCACACCTACCCACCCCAGTCTGGTCAGCAGCGTCCATGAACTAATGTGGAAACTTTTGTTCCACGCTCCTTGTGCCTGCCTACATCTGGGGACAAGGGGCTCACACAATCCCCTTTGAAAAGAGCCCTGGATGCATTGTGACTTTCAGGACTTTAAAAATCGGACCTCTGTTCTTTAAAGGAATTTTTCCAGCATCCCAGAAAAACAATATTCAGACACAATTTAGCTTATATTTTAATTATGATTTGGATTCCTCTCTCTCACTCCTAATTACTGAGGACACCTGCCAAATAACAGGATCTTCGACCTTCAGCTTTCATCTCATCTAGCTTTTCCCTCATAATCCTGTTTGGTGCATCATAATCATTTCCACAACAACAGTGATATCACAAATGGATTTTATGAAGGAAAAGTAGCAGAGCGAGATGAATGCGGAGGGACAAAGATGCTACCGTCAAGCAAATGTCCCCAGCAAATAAAGACGAAGAAAAACACAGGAATTAAATAAAACAGAAGCACAACTGGGTCTGAATTAGGAATGGACCAAAGACTTCCCCTGAAAACGAAGTCATTTTGAGACCCCAACTGAGCACATCTGTCTCAGCTCGATTTCACACTCCCCAGCCTCTCTGTCATATAGAAAAGAGAGAGAGAAAAAAAAAAAGGCGGGGAAGAGACCTGCCCTTAAGGGAGGCTCATGAGGGTTGAAGCATAGGCTACGGTTTTGTCGCCATTTTTCTTTTGATGGAATAAATCTGCACTTTTGCACTGGAATCCGAAAGAGAGTCCTGCTTTTTCCTTTTTTACAATTTCAAGTTGGCTACATTATTTCAGCACCGCATGTCCTGTGCGCACCACTCCATTAACTCTTCTTTACTCCCTGTCCTGTTAATTGTTTAGGAGGCTGGAGAAGAGGTCAGGGGGCACACAAGCAGTACGCACCTCACGTGGCGCTGCCATCACCTTTGAGAAAATTGACTGGAGGGCGAGTGTTGAAGGCATTTCAGCTGAGCAAACCACAAAGGTCCTGGCTCATGGTAGGCTTGGTAAGGAAATGGCTCAATGCACTGTGCACAGTGATTAACATGCAAATAGCATTTATTGGGGGGCCAAAGCTCTGTGGGGGAAGGGGAAAAAAAAAAAAAGGTCAGGCAAACAACAACAGAAGCAATAAGCAGTAATTATTCCTCCTGGACAATGCCCACCCTCACTCTCGGCCTTATCGCATGAAGTACTGTGTGGGACCCTCTACCAGATATGCTACTAGTTCTAGTAATGCCCAGAATCTATGGAACTCCTCGTGTTTGGGGTATCCAGCTTATGAAATGGTGCAGGCTTGCTGTCCCTGCAAAGAAAAAAGTTTGGTGTATTGCTAAAATGTGGTTTATTGTGTCAAAGGAGCAAGAGCATGGATCCCTGGTGCTCTGAACCCATGCAGGTTCTTTATCGAGGGGACCAGTTCCAATTCTTTGTGTCCCTGTTAAATAGGGGGCTCTTATAGACATAAGTGCACTAACTGAAATGCATGAAATACAGAGCATATACAAACAAGAACTAAATACCCAAAAAGTAGAAGCGAAAACACAGAAATTACTATTACAGCAAACAAAATATGATATAGGTATTAAAAAAAAAAAAAAAGATGAACAACTGCGTGACAGATACAAGCGTAATAATTAATACCGAAAAAGTCATTAATAAAGGTATTATACAAGTGAATCTGGGTTGCATACTGTAACCACACAGAGAGATGGTGGCATCTTGAAAGTAGCAAAAGCCAAAAGGGTAAATAATCTGAAAGAAATGTAATGAAATAAAAAATTATATTTTTATATATACACACACATACACATACACACACACCCCTACATATATGCATATGTCAAAATTTGTTAATAACAGCATGACACCCAAGATCAAAAATCAACAGGAACATCAGAAATGGGACACTCCCAAGTGTCATTGAAGCCTGAAGGCTGTAAAGCCCTCTAAGTTAAAAATCAGTTTATTTTCTCTTTGGAGCAGAGTATGTAGTCCGTCTCCACCTCTCAGGTATCGCAAGATGTGATCAACTCACATTACATGAAAAGTTCTCAATGCAGAATTATGAAAAACCATGCCAGTGGGCACCCATCGGGGTATCATATTTGTCACTCATAATCAAGCGAATGTGTTCTTGAATCCTCTCTCCCTCTCTCAGTCTAACAGTGCAGCCAATGTAGACAGGGACAGTCGCACCAGAGAGTCCACTGTGAAAGTTGTTTTACAAGTAACCAAATGTCAGACTTCATGATGTTGCTGCTCTTCTCTCTTTTGTGCTGCTTTTTAATGTATGTACTGCCCTGCTCTAATAACTGCATGCTGTATGCATTGCCTTATTATATGTAACCACCCATGTCTTGCCTGAAAAAGGCATTTGACTGCCTAGTACACTTGCCAGGTTAACAAAACATTAAATTTAAAAAACACTTCCAAATTTAATCATATTCATGAACTCAGTCACTTCATGACACCCACTCCAAATACAGACAATATCATATATAAAAATGGCCCCAGTACCTGCTCCTATTCAAAAATGTGTTATGGCAGGGGTCACAGATGGCCACCTCCTCCCACCAACCCAAGAACAGCTTAGCATAGGATGGGACCATCATTGACCTCATAACAGTCCTACATATTTGTAAGAACATTTGGGAATCAAAAGTACAGCAATTACAACTGAGGATCAAGTATAGGGCCTCTAAGATAAAGTTAGGTGAGATGGGCTCTTCTGTTTGACAATGATGTAGAAAAAGCCTTCAGCACTTAGTCCCATATGATGTCTGATGCAAACATAAAGTGACATCACAAGGGTTGTGAGCCACATGCAACTTGCATCAAATTTCTGATGTTCAAGGGCCTCGAGGACCACCAGGTTGTCTTTAAGATAGAACAGTAGGCAAATAACCATTGGTTTGTAACAAAAAAAAAAAAAAATAATCAACGTATCTAGCCAGGTTCTCAGACAGCCAATGCTAGATAAGGTGGGGCTATCAAGCAGTCTCGCTTGGTCCTCTCAAATCTTCGGCAAGGTATAAAATGTAGTGACTAAAGGAAAATCCCGACACAGGAATAAATATTCCTGTTTGGTGATGGTACCAGTACTGAGAAAAATATTAAGAAAATTAAACATTCTTAATTTTAAAGAACAGAGTGGGATCAAAGTCCAACCATCCTTAATTGTTAGCCACAGATAACTGTGAAAGGGCTCCCTCCAGATCATAAAATTGATCCACTATTACTACATGTCCACCCTTGTTAGCTGGTTTAATAACAATAGAGTCCAGCCAGTGTAGTTCTTGCAGTGCCAATGATTTTTCCAGCATTATGGTTCCGATGACTACTGAGAAGTTCTCAGCTGTATAATCACTCTACTTCTGTTTCCACCTGTCTCTCAAAATGTTGTGATAGTTGGTGAAACCATCTTAGTTGGACAAAAGATGGAATGTGGTCTGAAGGATGTGCATGTAACATTAAAGTTTAGTGACTGGTGTTCATTTTGACCGCCACTTGAATCCAAATGTTAAAAATTAGACAAAGCCCAAATCAGGATCTCAACTGTCAGGCAATGAAGTGGCTTCATTCTGTTGAGGTCTCAAAATTCACTACTGGTGTTGCAATATCCACACTGGTCTCATGTCGAATAGAACCCTGGTTCAATGACTCTGGAGTCAGGCCGGCATGGTGGCACAGAGGGTTGAGGCGCTGGATGCCACACCTCGCGCCATGCCAGCGACCCAAGTTTACGAATGAGCCTGAGTCAGAGGTCGTGGGGGGGGGGGAGAGAAGATGCGAGTGGCTGCTGTCTGGCGGCCCGCCTCGGGAGGGAGAACTTGGGTCTCCTCGGAGCTTGGCCACCCCCTGGTGGAGGCCGGAATGGCCGTATCACTCAGAGGAGTGACGTCGTTAGGCTGAGGGAGGGCAGAAGAGGCTGGTACTGTAGATGCGATGTTCACATGCACTTCCACGCTCATGCGTCACCACTTCTGGGGTCTTGGGAATAGGACCGGGTGGGAGAGAAACAGAGGAAATGTCGGGGGCCACCCAAAGATGAAGCCTCTGGACCAGCACTGGGGTTCCCCAAGGGAGCGCATGGCACTACAAGTCCCCAAACAACCCAGAGACCAGTAGGTTGGCAGATGACTGGGCAGCTCGCCGAGGAAGATAAAGTTGTAAAAAACAAATTTATAAATAACTCTGGAGTCATCAAAATGCTGATGTCTAGTAGTGAGGCCTGTTCAATGTTAGTTACTGTTTGTGTACCGGACATTGACCGTTATATAATCCCATTTTTTTTTTGTTTTGTTTTTTGGGGGGTGTTATTTGTTTTAGCAATACTGAGTGGGAGCAGTGGATGGAGTATGGATACAGGAAAGGGAGGGAGGGAGAAGTAGGGAAGGGAAAGATGTAGGGGGGGAGAGGCAAGGTGAGTAAAAACATCATAAGTGCTACTGTGGATTGACTGAAGGGTTGGTTCGGAAGGAGAAGGTAATTAGGAAAAAAGGAAGAAGTGGGGGGTATGGGGTGGAATTGAGAGTTGGTACTAGGAACAGGGCATGATGACAGTGCAAGTGGCAGGGAGTGGAGTAGGGATAGTGGCAGTGGATATCCATACCCATGCTACAGGGAGGAGGAGTGAGAAATCAAAAAGGTGGGGTCAGTTCGAGCAATCGTATCTGCCTCAGTCATAAAGGCGCCTTTAAGATCTCTTTTGAACAGCCGGAGTTTGGAGTCGTTTAGAATGTTGGCCAGGAACTCTTTGGGCCAAAGTGGGGTCTTATAGGAGAAAGTCCTTTGGGCCAGAGCAGTGAGGCAAAAAGGGATATGCAATGGGTTCCTAGCCTTGCCTCTGGTCCGATGAGAATTATGTGCAGGTTTGAGTAATTCATGGATGGTTTTTGGGGTCAGACGTATTTTGTGGGCAATTGCGCCAGTTTGAGGGAGAGGTTGAAGATTTTTTTTTTTTTTTTTGCATCAATGGCAGAGATTTCCTTGAAGTAGAAACAATTGATTATGGTGGCAGGCAGCACGAGAGTGGTCTATTTGTTGTCCATGCTGTCCGTATTGAATTGTAGATAATCCAGTGGGAGTACTGAGCTAAGGTCAGTGAATGGTAAGTTAAGTGTCTCCAATAATTTTAGAATAAGACTTTTTAAGCCTCAATGTATGGCATGTCTTTTGAAGATGTACTTAGAGTACAAATGTGCTTAGGAGTTTGGAAGAAAACATAGTCCTTTTGACAATAAACCAATTTGTGCCTGGGAAAGAGTAACATTTGAATATTTAGGACTCGCCTTCCCCATAAATAATCCTCTGTTGGTTTTGTTGCACCCTCCACCCCACCCCCACCACAGCATCTCCTTGTTTTCAATTTACTGCACTGTTGTGGTTTGTTTTCAGAATTGCTCTCATCCTTCATATTTCATCTGGAGGAACTTGTGCATTGTCCCAATCTTAAAAAAAAAAAAAAAAAACTGCCATTCATGGATTGATTGCTATCATTAGTAGTATTGGCTTGGCTCGTATTACTTTGAGACTTTGTAGTTTCTGGTGTGGATGTGAGAGCTATAATTTCTATTTCTAGCAGGTTATTAAATCTCCCACTGCTGCAGCCCACCTCTGATGTCAGCTGCAGAAAATTTGGGGATCTGTAGTTACAGAAAATGCCTGCTTGCAAGTCAGCAAAATTATTCTGATGCAATCTTCTATGCAGCTCTACTGCCCTAAACAGTAAGTTTAAAAAAGTGTTGGCACACAAAACTGCAACTTGGGATCAGGATCACACCTGGGTACATCAGTGCTAAATGTTCCCCTTTAATAATGGAGAGCAAGAGTCATGTGACGTCTCATTCGGGATAGCAACATTTCTCTCGGCATTCTGTACTTTCCAGCAATTAACTATTAACATTTACCTACATTGTTAAAGTGATGAAAATCTAGGAGGACGACTTTTCATCAGAAATGGACACTGAAATGAAAAATCCTGCTGCCAAAACACACCCCACCAACAACTCCAGACAGAGCCAGAGAGGCAAAGTGAGCAAAACAAGGACAAACAAAAGCAAACTTGCTTAATACAGCAAGTAACACTAGCAGAAGAGACGTTTTGGCAGGAACATGATCCAATTAAAGAGGCTATTTAAACTCTCCTGGAAGACTCAAAAATAATTAAAGCAAAGATGGAGGAATTACGCAGGAAAGTGGGAGACACTGAAGCAAGAATATCATCTTTGGAAGATTAGCGGGACAGAATGGATCCCGAACTACTCGCTCCAAGACATAAGCTAGCAAAGCTGGAATTAAAAATCAAAGCTTTAGAGGGGCGAAGCAGAAGGCACAATATTGTGGTTTTGGGCTTGCCAAAGCTAACTGAAGGATCAGATGCTGTACATTTTGTACAGGCTTTATGTGAGAACCCGGCAGGTAACTTGCCCAACGGACAAACCTATGTAATTGAACCAGCCCTTTGAGCATTAAGGCCCATGTCCAATAAAGAAGATCAGCAGAGACCCTTCTATATTAAATTCCTAAATTACCTGAACAGACAACACGTCTTAAATAAAATTAAACAGGTGCAGGGTGTTACCTGGGACGGTAACAAAATCCGGGTGGTCCAGGACTTGTCACAACCTGTGAGAAAATCGGCAGAGAAGTCACACTGTTGGCCAACAAACTTACTATGGCTGGAATCAAATTGAAAATGCTTTACCCAGCGAGGCTATCAGTTACCAAACATGGTAAAACTTGTACATCTGAATCACTGGTGCAAGCTGGAAAATCATTTAAGGACCTATTCCCAGAGCTATTTAAAGCAGGATGAATATACTGCTTTCAGGTTATCAGTGACACATGGTCCTCTTGCAGTATGGTGTAGACTCATCTATTTTGTATTTTAAATCTTTTATCTAACAATTAAGATAAATCTAACACACCTTCTGGACCAAATTGGACCAAGATCACATTTGTCAATATTTTTATGACAGAAACAGTATGGTCTTGCTTACCGGACTCAGGACTTTTGCATTCAGGACTTTTTTCCAAAATGTAATAATCATTGCAGTGTTAAATATTTGTTTTATGTTAAATTTCTGGAAACATGGGAAGATATTCATAATTGTTTAATTATGCAAAAGAAGGGCTTCACATGTAGTATATCATAAAGGACACTGAAAACTATCAGGTACAACATTCTCATTTAAGGAGCTTTAACCCTTTGTATGCTTTAGTTCCTCCCAGCTTTTCATTTTCTTCGCTGTTTATTTAACTAGTTTCAAAAAAAAAAAAAGTTGATTAGCTGGCAACATAGTGGGTCTATCTGACAGGTTTAAACCATACCATATGAAAAGCCGAATTTTCTACTGCCTTGGTAAGCTTCTAATTATGGTGCTAATTTCTAGAAGTTAATTTGCAGTCCCGATGCCTTACTGAATACACACCAAGGTCTCTCAGAGATCTGCTGTGTGTGAAAGATCAGAGGTTGAGTTTACTTATACGAATAGAGTGCAACCTAGGTGTTCATGATCAATTTTCTTTTCGGTTGGGAGGATGGAATACCATTGAAGCACTACTTACTGTGTTTAGGTTTTAGTGAGGCAAGGTTAAAATGCAAAGCTTTGATAATGCACCTCACAATCTCTTTAGGTTTTCCAGTATAGTGAAAGGTGGGAGTGCACTGACATGCATTATTAGAGAGATGCATTATAGAACTGGATTACATGTCTAACTATGTTTTCTAAACCCTCCTACCCGAAGATCTGTTTAAGGGGATTGAATGACATTGGGGTAGTCCCCCCCCCCGCCCCTTCTTTAGTGCTGTTGTATATTCTTCTAAGCAGTTCACTATGCTGCATCTCATGGTGTTAACATTAGAAAGTCTCAACAATTCTGATTTGCCTTTATATTTCATATCATATTGCATCATTCGTGCATATTAGCTCCCTGTTAGCAGAAATCAAAGTTATTCATATTTGGTAGATCTATGTAAGATTAAATATGAAAGAAATGGGCTTCACATGTACCATACAATGCAGGATATGGGAAAACAGTTGGGTATAACAATTTTAATTTAAAGAGTTTTAGCCCTTTATTTGCATTAGTTCCTCCAGGTTTTTTTTTTTTTTTTTTTATTATTATTTCGTCTTTGCTCTTTAAAGTAGTACACCCAGAATTTGTAAAAACATATGTTATGCATAGTGTTTTGATTTGTGTATGAAGTCCTAGTCTGTCCTTCCTTCTGTCTGCTATCAGGAACTTTTCCTAAATTAGCCTGCTAGCTTTATGGTAGTTTTAAAACCTGGGAATCTACATCTTAGCTAAGGTTATTGCTTTTCTTGTACCTAAAATGCATCCCTTCTCATGTGACAGTGATGTAGCAGAGCCCATAGATTCAGCAACAAACATTGCTGTACAATACAACAGCAGAGATAGCTGTATTTTAAAAACTATACAGAGTTCAGCATGGTGACTACCCTCATTGTAAAGGTATTTTTGTTGAGAACAATTTTGAAATGGGTTGTGTATGTGTAACATGTATGGTTTTCAAGATATTTACATTTATTTGGCATGTCTACTTGACTGTTCACTCAGAGAAAAAAGCATCTGCTGTTTGTAAGCACATCTGCACACATGCCAAACATCTAAATATTTTGAAAACTATACAAGGTATACAAAAAAACAAGCAAAGTTGTTCAGGACAAAGGACTGTTACAATAAAGGTAGACATTAAGCCGAACTCTTTACAGTTTTTAATATATCTGCCATCCAAAGTGGGAAATTTTTTTTTTTTTAAACCAAAACACATGGAAATTGGTTAGATGGCTATATTTTAAAAGCTATACAGAGTTCAGCTTAGTGACTACCTTCATTGTAAAGGTCTTTTTGTCATGAACACTGATGTTGGGTGTTTTTGTGTAGCTTATAAAGTTTAAGATATTTAGATTTGTTTGCAATGTGTACAAATGTACATAGAATTCTGCACAGTGTCTTAGGAATGTCATAGCAAAGCTGCCAGGAGTTCATTCTGAATGCAGAATAGAGTACAATTAAGCAGTAAGACATGGCAAGATGCGTGTTATGTAACCAATAAGATATGGGGTGTGTATGAAACATATTTTAGTGTACACAGGGGCGTGGTGAGGCACGAGGCTGCAGGCTGAATGCCTTTCAGCCCCTGGAAATGTGGTAAAATATGTTATATACACACACACACCACACACACACCCCCGGAGTGGCTTATAAAATGGGCTCCTTTTTTTTTTTTAACTTTACAGTTGGAAAAACAGGTTTATATGTAGAAACAATAGATTTACATGTCTGCATTTATGATAAAATAGTCCTTCCGCCTACTGCAAATGATGTCATTGTATTACTGTTGGACAAAGTTTGTCCTTTGCTGGCATCAAGATTCAAGATGTAGAATGTTTACCATGCAATGTTTCCCCATGTAATACATGGATTCAAAATTCTGCTCAGTTCCACCAGCAGAATGTTTCTCTATCATACAGTATAGACACACACACACACACAGAGGCTCAATTATCTCACTGTCAGGGCAAGCAGAAGAGATTTCCCAGATGAGCAGGTAAAGAGAAGGGGGCTGTTTCTTTGTCAGCGAAGAAACAGTTGTAGTGAAAGCTATAAACAATATTTAATGTTTCTAAATTTGCTTATGTGTGCAAGGAGAGTGTGACGATCAGAGAAACATTAATTAATTTGTTTTATTTTTTATTTAAGGTAGTTTTATTTTTAGCGCCCAGCTGAAAGTTTTTTTTTTTTTTTTGTTTTTTTTTTTAAACAATGTAAAGGTAGCAGCCATGTTTTTGATGGAAGATCAATTCTGGTTGTAGGGGGACTGATTTGCTCATTGTGTGATGTGGCTTAGGACCAGGAAGATTGTGCATGAAACAGATTTTATACAAAATCACATGATATGCTTTGACCAATGAGACTTCTTTTTTCTGGATGACTATTTTATAATTTATCCAGAAGCAAATGATTTGATACCTTTTAATGGACCAACATAGATGCAACAACAAGAACAAAGTGCTCTAGCTTTTGGACCAACCAGTCCTTCTTCAGAAGCTCATGGCAGTTGTTTAGAAAATACAATACCTATACCAGCTAGATAAAGCAGAGAAAAAACAGAAAAAATCCCCATCGGTTTAAAATACTCAAAGAAAAAAAGATGCCAGAGAAGTTTAACAGTACCATACTAGCTTCTGCCAGAAGGAACTCTGGGTCAAACGTGAATTAATATTCATTATGTGTCTTAAAAGGAAATCTCAAACACACACAACAGAGACGAGCTTTTGAGATTAAACTTATTTTACATCTCGATATGGTAGCAGATGGGATGAACGTTGATCTTGGTTTTATGGGACACTACAAAAACTAACATCCACAGACCTTTTCTTCTTCAGACTGACATATTATAGGACTTCAGCATGTGTGGGATGTGGGTGCGTGTGTGTATGGGTATGTGTTGTGAGGTATGTGATATAACAGGTGTGGGGCTTGCTGTCACATTGAGGTAAGTCTCTATTTAGATATATGGAGGAATAATGTGTTACGATTCTTACTTCACACACATAATGAATATTAATTCCTCCTTACTTTTTATCTTTGCCTGGGGGTTGGGATTGATTCCATTGCACCATATTCAGATTACCTAGCCTGCTACTGTACATACAAGAGTGTTATCATATACTGTCACATATAATTTTTGTAACTCGGTACATATTGGGGTGTGTGATCTCATTTGCATGGGGGTCCTACACAGATCTTTTTACATTATGCTAATATTGTAGTAATTTGTGGATATGTAGGTATGTTAGACCTCTGGTCTTACACACATACTTTATATTTACTTCTGGTTACCTTATCCTGGGGAGGGTGGCAGGTTTATTTCATAGTAGTTCTATCCAGTATCCTTGGAAATGTTACTATGCAGATAGTATTACGGTTAAATATTGTCACATGTTTGCTCTGTAGGTATTAGGAGACATAAGCCCTTTTACTCTGGATTTCATGACAAGTTGTATTCCTTTGGGGAACAATTGCAGTGACTGAAGTGAATATAGGTTCACTAGGGGAACTAAGGGAGACAGAGAGAGAGTGTGTGTGAGTGTGAGTGAGTGAATGAGTGAGGTGAGAGAGAGAGAGAGCGAGAGAGAGAGAGAGAGACTACATCTCCTTAAAGCTATGCATCTCCCCCACCTACATTATGGTGATGTGGGGTGGGTTAGGGTGTATTGTTTGTATGAAGACGAGGAGAGAAATTCAATTTTTATCTCTTTTTCAGATTCCTTAGACACTTGTGGTACATCAAGTTGTTACATTCTCAGTGTATATTGACATCAGTACATATCAGGATACATGGTCTTAATTCCTTGAGGTTCCTCGACTAGAGTTTTTTGTTTGACACTAATATTATCAATTTATATTTAAATTATCATTTATATAGTCTTGAGGTTTTTGAAATTTCTTGGGCCCTTTATCTAGCTTGAGAGTACAGCTGGGTGACAGGTCCAGCTAGGTTTTATACATCACACAGTGTGCACTGATGTTTTTAAAACAGCCTTACTGGTAAATTCTTGTCTATAATGCAGACATTGAAACTTCATGAGCCCTATAACAATCTTACTTTGTCTTTAATCTGGGTGGGGGTTGCCTTTCAGTAATCACATCCTTATACTAACTGTGACACTCATAGCTTGATTTAGGAGTTATCTTATATCAATTAAATTTATATGCAGGAGGATTCTTTGTATGTGTGTTCCACCAAGCATGTTTGACCCAGGGTTCCTCCTGGCTGAAGGCAGTATGGTACTGTTAAACTTCTCTGGCATCATCTTTTTTTTTTTTTTATATTAAATGAGTATTTTAAACCAATGGGGATTTTTTTGTTCTGTTTTTCTCTGTATTGTCTAGCTGTTATAAGTATTGTATTTTCTAAACAACTGCCATGAGCTTCTGAAGAAGGGCTGGTTGGTCCGAAAGCTAGAGCACTTTGTTCTTGTTGTTGCATCTATGTTGGTCCACTAAAAGGTATCAAATAATTTGCTTCTGGATCTATTCTTGCAAGGACCAATACAGCAACTACTAAATCTTTATTTTATAATGTGTAATAATGTCACTCCTGGGGCATATAGTTTTTAAAAAAAATATAGCCATCTCTGCTGTTGTATTGTAAAGCAGTGCTTGTTGCTGAATCTAGGGCTTGGCTAAATCACTATTACATGAGGCAGGATGCATTGTGGGTGCAAGAAAAGCAATAAACTTAGCCGAGATGGAGATCCCCATGGCTCATACAGCTAGTAGGCTAGTTTAGGAAAAACTGATAGACAGACAAAGGGAAGAACACACTAGGCATTCACACAAATCAAAACACTCTGCACAACATATGTTTTTACAAATTCTGGGTGTTCTACTCCTTTAAACTGGTTTCTAAAGAAGTTGATTACTTGGCAATGCAGTGGGTCTTTTTAGCATGCTAAACCATATTAAATCAAGTGGCCCTTTCTACTGCTTCAGTAAGCTTCCAACTGTAAGCCTAATTCCTAAAGTTAATTTGAAGTGCTAATGCACTATTTAATATATACTCAGTTCCCTTGAAGATTCAATGTGTGTGGCAGATCAGAGGTTTACAGTTTACTCCTGTGATTAGTGTCCAGACTGTGTGATCATACCTGATCAATCTTCTCGTACTCTGTGAGGATGGTATTGTATACTTCATGGGCAAAACTTACTATGTTTAGGTTTCAAGGCAAGGTTAAAATGCAGTGTTTTGATGATGCGCTTCATGATCTTTTTAGGTCCTGTTTGTACAGTGAACAGCGGGGACACAAAGACATGCGTCATTAGAGAAATACACTATAGAATGGGAATGTATGACTAACTATATTTTATAAACCCTCCTACCTGAAGACCTGAACAAAGGAACTGAATGATATTGAAGTAGTTTGCCCCACCTCTTCTTTAGTGTTATCGACTTCCCTTTGATCAGTTTAACATGCTGCATCTCACGGTTTTAATATGGTAGTGCCAATAATTTTGATTTTGCCTTTATATTTTAGTAGTCATTTCATGCATATTAGCTTTTTCTTTGGTGGAGTCAGGCCTCCAGAGAAATGGCCATGAAAGGCTCCTCACGGACATTCTTGTAGGAGGTCAGTTGCTTGGATCGGGGGTTGCTAAACTAAGAGAGACTAACATTAACCTACATTCCCATATAACGTTACACATTTTCTATCTCTTAGGTAATGTTATGAGTTCACTGATATTTTGGGGGATTTGTGGGGGGTACGCATGGCCCAATACACTGCAATTTCAAAAAACGTTCATACATTTCTCATTCCTAAGGTGCATGAAGATTATTAGGGTTAGCGAAGGGGCTTTATTCTATAGACTGGATTGGAGAATTTGGAAGGCTAATTCTATACATTCCATCAGTACTTTATACTTAGCAAATTAAACAATAGAGAGTGATTATAGGTTTATAATGATTTTTATTTTATACTATGCATAACACTTTTAAATACGCCTCATGGAATGTAAAAGGAACTCAAAGGTTAAAAGGCTGCAAATCTGCAAATTTTGAAGCATGCTTTGTCCTTAAATTGTTCTGTACTTTTCTCCAAGACACCCATCTTTTATCATCGGAGGTCAGTTGTTTTTTTTGTTTTTTTTAAAATTAGACTTTGAAACAGTCTATGGAGCTGGTGATCCTACATCAAAAGAGAAGCCATCTTTTTTAACAAGACACAAACCATAAGTGATCCTGATGGAAGATGCGACTTAGTGGCAGAACACTTCATAATATTCCTGTACTTCTGGTATCCATTTATGGGCCAGATTCAAATTTTGCAGTCTTCTTAATGGGCCTAATTAAAGTTTTAACCCCCTTGTCATGATATAAAATATTATGGGTGATTGGAATATCTCCCTTGACCCACATCTAGACAGATATTATTGGTCTGGATTAACTCAGAATTCCGATATTAGAGCTATTACAGAATATTTAGAACTATTTGAATTGGCAGACCCCTGGGGAATAATTAATCCAAGTTTTAAAACGTTTACCTTTTATTTCACCTGCACACAATTCATTTTCCAAAACTGACTTTTTTTTTTTTTTAAAGTAGTAAATTGCTCCTGCCTAACATTATGGACTTGCAGATTACGGCAAGAGTTATCGCAGACCACTCAGTGTGGATGAAGCATAAACTGGATGCCAGTTATAAAAGGCACTCTGTGTGGTGGCTGAATAACCATCTCCTTAGGGACTTATTTTACACTTTACACACTTTATGGAGGATAACCTGAAGCCAACAGACAAATCTGATACAATCTGGGCTGCTTGCAAATGCTTTATCAGAGGCAAGTTCATTAGACTTTCATCCAAATGGAAAAAGCAAAATCAAGAGCGATTAAAATATTTAAATTAAACAGAACTCAATATTTGGAAGGCCAAATTACTAATTCTCCTTCAGAATCTCTCTCTCAAGAATTGAGAACATGTAAAGATCAATATGAAACTTTAACAAAGGAAACAGAATTTCTAATCATCAGAAAGGCAAATTATACTGAATTGGGAGAGAAACCTAGTAGACTTCTCGCCAACAAGCTCAAAAACCTTGAACTGTCCAAAACCATTGCCTGTATATGGTTCAGTTAACACTGATCCGCATGAGATCATGTCAGAATTTGAAGACTTTTATAGACATTCATATGGGCCTGTCCCCCAATTCTCCTTCTCACCGCACTATTAACAGATATCTAAGTGACTTTAACCGCCCTCAGATTAGACCTGAACAAGCTTATTAGTAACATGAAAATTATCAAAGCTATTAATTTAAAATTGGACAAATCGCCTGGTCCCAACAGGTTCATGGTAAATTTCTACAAAACCTTCAAGGATACTTTGACACCATTTTTATAATCGTTATTCACGTACATTTTAAATTTTGGGTTAAATGACTATACGCTGTTGGAAGCCCTAATAATTTTACTACCAAAGCCAGATAAACCTAGAGAAAAAGTCTGCACTTGAGGAGGGAAGGGGAGGGGACGGTGGGGCAGCTACAAGTTGAGGGGCTAGCTGCACAATCGGGCAGACTCAACAGACCATGAGGCCTGTTTCTGCTGGCATTTCGTATGTTCATATGTAGTTGTCATCCTATTTCACTTATAAACTGCAATATTAAAATGTTAACATCTATACTGGCTCAAAGAATCAAAAATATTTGGACTCCTCCGATACGTAGAGACCAGGCTGGTTTCATGTCCTCGACACAAGCTTCAGATCATATAAGGAAATTTGTCTCATCTATTTTTTGCCTCCAGGGATCCCAGATCCCTTGTGGCTCTGATGTCCCTGGATGCGGAAAAAGCTTTCGATAGAGATAACCTGGAATTTCTTATAGCGACTCTTAAAAAAAATGTGGCTTTCCAAACTTATTCACTAATTGGTTAAAAATTCTATATTCCCACCCAATGGCTAAAATGTTCTGTAATGATATATTTTCATCACCTATTAAATTGTTTTGTGGGACATGACAAGGGTGCCCACTATCCTCCATTCTATTCCATTTTTATCTTGAACCGCTTTTATAGTTTTTAAATACTAATCCTAGTATCAGGGTGGGCCTTTCAATTTAAAACGTTCAGCATATGCCGATTTTCATATTTCTAACCCAACTGACTTTATAAAGGCTGCTCTTGACACAAAGACTTTAGTTAGGTTTCTAATTACAAGCTGAATAAAGATAAGACATTGGGTATGCTGCTAAATAATTGTTTAAGGAAGATATCACTAAGTTGGGTTTAATATGGTCATGGAGCCAAATGAAATATGTGGGTGTCTACCTATCACAGGTGGATACACAAATTGTTAATTTGCCAGCCCATCAGCGCAGCGGTGGGATTTCAGCTTGCGACGCCAGCGACCCGGGTTTGGGAATGGATCCGGGTCGTCGGAGGGCCGGGCTGGGGAGTAGGATCGAGCTATCCGCTGGCAGCTCTTCTTCTCCGGGGAGGGTGGGTTGCACTCAGTGCATTAGAGACTTCTGGGCGGA